>KQ954500.1:0-166452 GCA_001541205.1 Rhodotorula sp. JG-1b | reverse complement strand
CCCTAACCCTAACCCTAACCCTAACCCTAACCCTAACCCTAACCCTAACCCTAACCCTAACCCTAACCCTAACCCTAACCCTAACCCTAACCCTACCCCTAGCCCTAACCCTAACCCTAACCGCGCGCGCGGCGGAATGTCAGTGCCCAGAACCCCGAAGGAACAGCAGCTCCAATGTGTCTAGTGGGCCGGCGGCGGTGATGGATCCACGGGTGAGGCAGAGCGAAGGACAAGGGGTGTGGCGGTGGTGAAAGCGGACGAGAAGCTGCGTCAGCCGGGCGAGAATCCGGAGAATGACTGTATGGGTGCAGTTGGATCGCGCCATCTGGATCGCATTTCCGTCTGTCCGTCGGCTTGGAGAGCGTGCCCGTTCCAAGCCTTGTTCCAAAGCAAAGCGATGCAGTGGATCCATCCACGAGCCGATGTTCCCGAGCTCGGAGCAGCACGCGCACCTGCGGACTGCCACTCAAGTGGGCATCTAACCCAGGACTCGTGATTCCAGCGACGTTGCAGCACCAGCTCGCCTGTAGGTGCCTGTGATTGCAAGGAGGAGGAGAAGCGAGCTGCGGCGGGCGGAAGGCGATCGAGCAGTGGAGGGGAGGCTCGCTCGGACTTGGATCGGAAAAGTCGGACGAGGAAATAGGACGATGACACTCCTAGACTCGCCCGCCGACCGCTCGACTCGTACGGCCGGCACCGAGAGCGCAGTCGACCGGCGTCGGAGACTCGCGCAGCTGCCCAGGTCAGCTCATTGGCGCCAAGTCAGTTTCAGCGCCTCGACTCGCTCACACGATCACATCGCGCCGACGGGCAGGCAGCTCTCCACGGCCACGCGGAAGGAGCTACTTTACAGCCGACAGAAGGACGCTCCTACGACCGGCTACCCCCCGCAACAAGCGCCCGCCATGGAGACAACCCCGGCCTCGATCCTCAAGCCCGACCGGCCGTACGACCCCTCCGCCGACGCCGACCTGCAGTTCTTCCCGCAGGAACAGCACGTGAACACCCAAGAAGATGCCACCCCCGAGGACCCGACCGCAGCCGGCGACGAAGACGACTATGACGACCCGGACGGCGCCTTGTGGAGTGGTCCGGCGGCGAGGAGCGTCCCGACCAGCGTCAGCGGGTTTCGAATGCGCGCCCGCTCGCGCCAGAACCTGAACCGAGACCTCGCTCGCACCGAGAGCGAGTACGAAACGGAAGACGAGGGAGACGACGCGCGGTCGAGGCGGACGTCGAGGTCGCGGCGGACGTCCAAGTCCACGAGTCGGAGCAGGAGGAGGCGCAGAAAATCCACCGCGAGCCGAACCACGGACGCCGAGAGCGAATCGGACGAGGTCGGCTTCTTTGAGGGCTTGTCGAACGTCCTCAGAGGGCGGTCGGCCTCGAACGCACGGCGCGGTTCGAGTCCGAGTCGGACGCGGCCTTCGCTGCACTCGCGCTCGTCGTTCGCCGACGACGCCGTCAGTCTGACCTCTGAAGACCCATACGGACCGTACGGCTCGACGTCGGAAGAAGACGACGACACCCGCTCCGACACGAGCTCATCCTCGTCACTCGAACGCCGCGGCGGGTTGCCCGGGATGACCGGCCACGCGGGCGACTTTTTCGGCGAATCTCGGATCGACTTTGAAGACGACGACGAGATGTCCTCGATATCGGAATCGAGCGACGGCGGCGACGAACCGGGCGGACCGATGTGCCACCAACTCGTCTACATCGTCGACGAGGATTTGCCACTCCGCTTCGTCGGCTTGCACTTGAGCCGCTGGTGGCTCGCGCTGTGGTACCTGGGCTGTGTCGTCACGGCCGGTGGACTGTGGCTCGTCGGGCGCTGGCTGCCCAACCTGTGGCGCAAAGCGACGGGAGAGATGGAAATCTTTGCCGAATCCGACTATGTCGTCGTCGAGGTGAGCGCTTCGAGACCAAGATTTGCATGGGTTTTGAGCTGACTAACCCTCGCCCGCAGAGCCACCACCACGCCGCGCAAATCCTCCCCCTCCAGACTCTCAAACTGCCGCACCCCGTCCCGCTCGGCACCCTCTTCCCTCCCTCGGTCCAGATCCCACCCGCGCACCGCGAGGACGCAGCAACCGCAGCGAACAACACCCCCGACAACGCTTCCGTCGACGAGGCTTCGATCAATGGTAACGGCGCCGTCCCGAAAAAGTCTTCGAAATTCAAGGCGGGCGGCGGTCCGGCGGTGGAAGAGCTCAACTTTATCGACTACCGCTACTATCGCTTCCTCTTGCACCCGGATGGCATGTTCCGCATGGTCAGGTACGTCGCGGGAGAGGCCGAGTCGACGGCAAACTCGGCATTTGACCCGAAAGCTGACCCCCCACTCGCCGACACAGGGACTGGAAAGACCCCTCCTGGACCAGCATCGCCGCCCTCCGCCAAGGCCTCTCGACCGAGACGGACCTCGCCTTCCGCAAGACCCTGTTCGACTCGAACGCGATCGAAATCGAAGCCAAGGGGATCGGCGCCCTCCTGATGGACGAGGTGTTGCACCCGTTCTACATCTTCCAGATCTTTTCGATCGCGCTCTGGAGCGTCGATGACTACTACTGTGGGTCCTCGGGTGGAATACGGGCGGCTCGGAACTGACTCCGCCGCCGCAGATTACGCCTTTGCGATCGCCGTCATTTCGATCGTCTCCATCATCTCGACGCTACTCGAAACGCGAGCGGTGAGTTCGGAAACATGCGCACAAACGTGAGAGAGCACACAAGTTGACCCTACACACGCCCCCCCCCCCCCAGAACGTCGAACGGATGCGAGAAATGTCGCGCTTCTCGTGCCCGGTGCGCGTGTACCGCGACTCGGAATGTGAGGAGGCAAACTTTCTCCGAACACCCTAAACCAACCTGACCCCCACCTTGACCGCAGGGACCATCGACGACTCGGCCTCGCTCGTCCCCGGCGACTTGATCGACCTCGCGTACGAAAACTTGCACACCTTTCCCGCCGACGTGGTCCTCCTCTCGGGCGACGCCATCGTCAACGAATCGATGCTCACGGGCGAATCCGTGCCGGTCTCCAAGGTTCCGATCGAGTCCGGCGTCGTCAGCCTCGTGTCGGCACCGGGAGGCGAGATCAAGGCCGACTTGTCGAAACACGTCCTGTACAACGGCACCAAGATTATCCGAATCCGCAAGACGTCGCCGGGCGGCAAGGGCGAGCTTGAAGCGGTCGCCATGGTTCTGCGAACGGGTGGGTCCCAAGGAACTCTTGAAGGGCTCCGGAACCGAAACCTGAATCCACCTACCCTCAGGCTTCAACACGACCAAGGGCGCCCTCGTCCGCTCGATGCTCTTCCCCAAGCCGTTCGGGTGAGTCGAGTGCTGTTCCAGGGCACAGCAACCCTGAGCTGACCCACCAGCGGACACCCGAAACCCCCAGCTTCGCCTTCTACCGCGACTCTTTCCGCTTCATCGGCGTCCTCGGCATGGTCGCCGTCCTCGGCTTTTGCGCGAGCTCGGTCAACTTTGTCCGCCTCGGCATCGCTTGGTCGACCATCGTCATCCGCGCCCTCGACTTGATCACGATCGTGGTCCCGCCCGCGCTGCCGGCGACGATGGCGATCGGCACGAGTTTTGCGATCCAGCGACTCCGCAAGCAGGGTATCTTTTGCATCTCGCCGACGCGCGTCAACATCGGTGGCAAGGTCAGCATTGTCTGCTTTGACAAGACCGGCACGTTGACGGAAGAAGGCCTCGACGTGCTCGGCGTGCGCTCGGTCGTCCGCTCGGCCAACGTCTTCACCGAACTGCACCGCGACCCGGACGACGTGCCCATCTTCGGTGCCGCCGACGCCAAGACTCCCCTCCTGCACGCCCTCGCGACCTGCCACGCCCTCAAGGTCGTCAACGGCGAAGTGATCGGCGACCCGCTCGATTTGCGCATGTTTGAATTCACGGGCTGGACTCTGGAGGAAGGCAAGGAGGGCGTCGGGAAGCGCAAGACGACCGCCGGCACCTCGTCCAAGGTCCCCGAACGCGCACAGACCCTCGTCCAGACCGTGGTCCGCCCGCCCGGAGGCGAATCCTTCAAACTCGAAGACGCGCTCAAAGCCGGTAAGAAACACGCCCACTTTCTCGAGCTCGGCGTCTTGCGCACGTTCGACTTTGTCTCGAGCCTGCGCCGGATGAGCGTCCTCGTCAAGAAACTCAAGAGCACGTCGGTCGAAGTCTACGTCAAGGGCGCCCCCGAAGTCATGATCGACATTTGCGACAAGTCCACGCGTGAGTGCCGGCGCACTCCCACGTTGGAGCCGTCTCACTGACAAAACCGCTGCAGTGCCCTCGGACTATGACGAGATCCTCGCCGACTATACCAAGCGCGGCTTCCGAGTGATTGCGCTCGCCGGCAAGAGTATGGCGGGATTGACCTGGATCAAGGCGCAGCGACTCAAGCGGTGAGTCCGCGCGCGCGACTGATATCAACCCGAACCCACGACTGACCCCCCGCACGTTGGCAGCGACGCCGTCGAGAGCGACTTGCGGTTCCTCGGCTTGGTCATCTTTGAAAACAAGCTCAAGCCGGGCACGGCTCCTGCGATTGCCACCTTCCGTTCAGCGCACATTCCGACGCGCATGGTCACCGGCGACAATGTCCGCACGGCGATCAGCGTCGGCCGCGAGTGCGGCATGGTCCAGCCCCTCGCGCAGGTCTACTTGCCGACCTTCACGCAGGGCGGTCCGTCGCAGCCGCGCTCGCAGATCGAGTGGACCGACGTCGACGACGAGACGCGCACGTTGGACTCGTACTCGCTCAAGCCGATGGTCGAGCGCGACGACCGGAGCGTGTACAGCGCGTACGAGCGCGAGCCGCAAGAGTACCACCTCGCCGTCACGGGCGACGTGTTCCGATGGATGATGGACTTTGGCGCGCTCGAGACCTTGCAGAGGGTGAGTCGAGAGGTGTCATTTCAATCCGAACGCGGCAGCAGCTCACCCTAACGAACGCACCCCCGCAGATGCTGGTCAAGGGGATCATCTTTGCGCGCATGTCACCGGACGAGAAGCACGAGCTCGTCGAGCGGCTGCAGACGCTCGGGTACACGGTCGGGTTCTGCGGCGACGGCGCCAACGACTGCGGCGCGCTCAAAGCCGCCGACGTCGGGTTGTCGCTCTCCGAGGCGGAAGCGAGCGTCGCGGCACCATTCACGTCCCGCCAACCCGACATCCGGTGCTTCCTCGAGGTGATCAAGGAAGGGCGCGCGAGCCTCGTCACTTCGTTCAGCTGCTTCAAGTTCATGTGGGTTGGGCGGCTGGGCGGTATCACACAAGAGGGCTACTTACTGACTTTGCGACGCCACCGCGCAGGGCTTTGTACTCGCTGATCCAATTCACGACCGTCTCGCTGCTGTACTCGATCGCGAGCACTCTCGGAGATTTCCAGGTGGGTCCAAGCAGGGAGACACGCGGGCAGATCCCAGCTGACGAAACATTGACCGACAGTTCCTCTACATCGACTTGTTCCTGATCCTCCCGATTGCCGTGACGAGTGAGTTGACCTTTTGTCGTAACCCTCACGCAAAAACTGACCCCCAGAGTACCTGCAGTGGGCCGGACGGAACCGTACCCTCGGATCCACCCGAAGCGACCGACAGCGAACCTGATCTCGAAAAAAGTCTTGACGTCGCTGATCGGTCAGATCGCCATCACGTCGGCGTTCCAGTTCTTCATCTTTTTCTTTGTCCGCGCCCAGTCGTGGTGAGTCTTCCCACTCTTTCACAGGCAGCGACGCGAAACTGACCAAACGGGGGCAGGTACACGGCGCCGACGATCGACCCGGAGCAACTCGACATCGAGTCGTACGAAAACACGTCGCTGTTCCTCATCTCGTCGTTCCAGTACATCCTCGTCGCGGCCGTGTTCTGCGTCGGACCGCCGTACCGCAAGCCTTTGTACTCGAACCGGTGGCTCGTCCTCGCGCTCGTCGGCCTCTCCACCTTTTCGATCTACACGCTCTTCATGCCTCCGACTTCGCCCGTCTTTGGCCTCTTGCAGTTTGTCGACCTCCCGCACGACTTCCACCTCGAGTTGCTCCTCATCTTGCTCGCGAATGTCGCGCTGAGCTGGATCTTCGAGGACGTCGGCGCGCAGGCGTTGGCGAGGTGGATCGGCGACATGCAGAGGCGGTACCGGCGGATGCGCGGACGGAGAAAGGAGAGCGGCAAAGCCTACAAGGCCATCTCTCGGTAAGCGTTGGCCTGGCGGGCGAGAGTTTCCCGTGATCGTCAGTGTGTGCTGACTTTCGACCCTTCTCAGAGCGATGGAAGATTGAGTCGCTCCCACAAAAAGCCCCTCGTAGACCTGTATGCTACACAGTATTGTATCTAGACTCTGAGTGTTGGCGACAGGGAGATCTTCAGCAGAAAAGGAGTGAAAGCAAATTCGCCGATCCGACTTTGCTCTCTTGCTCTCCTTCCACCTTACAACACAGCCGCACAGATGGCGATCCGGAAAGCGGTCTCGAGCCTTGCTAAGCAGTCTGCGCGGTCGCTGGCTACGGTCGCTTCCCACAACAAGCCGTGCGTACACTCCTCCGGCGATCGCTGTCTTTTGCAGCATGACAAACTCACCAACTCGCGACGCACGCACTCTGCAGGCCTACGGGTTAGTTCCCACGAGTGCAGAGCGACAGGCTCACCCCCGCTGACGGTCCCTGTGCCCGCATACCCGCTCATACTGCCACCCGCTCTGCCGCCGCCGCCGTCATCGGAATCTCTCGCGATCGAACCCCGTCTCACGCCGATCGCCGTGCGGTAACCGCACATGCTCACACGCTAGCCGTCGTGCTGATGAACATGGGCGGACCGGCAACCGTGAGTGCGACCTTCGGCGTTGAATTGATCGACGCGCGATTGGCTCCGCCTTCCGGCCCGCGGTCGATTCCATTCAATATCCGAAATGCAGCGAGGGTCTCGGGGGAGGAGCGTATGGAGGGTCGTATGCGTGTGACCCAGCGGAAAGGAATCCTGGGCCCGCCTGGACAGCATCGCAAACAGCCCACTTTATCGAACCCGAACTGACACGCCGACCCGCAGCTCCCGGAGACGCACAACTTTTTGCTTGACCTCTTTATGGATGATCAGGTGCGCGCGGACACGACCCGAGCAACCAAAGACCAATCCAGGCTCACCGAGACAACCCCCGGCAGCTCATTCCGCTGCCGTTCCAATCGGTCCTCGCGCCGCTGATCGCCAAGCGCCGGACGCCCAAAATCGAAAAGCAGTACGCGGCCATCGGAGGCGGTTCTCCGATCCTCAAGTGGACGCGGATCCAGGGCAAAGGCATGGCTGAACTGCTCGACGAGTTGTCGCCCGAAACTGCACCGCACAAGGCCTACGTCGCGTTCCGGTACGCCAACCCCAAGACCGAGACGTGCCTCGAAGAGATGAAGCGGGACGGCGTCAAGCGCGCGATCGCCTTCACCCAGTACCCGCAATACTCGTGCTCGACCACCGGCAGCAGCTTGAACGAGCTGTACCGGCAGGTCGGAGAGGCTGCTCCGAAGGGCAAGGAAACCGCCGCACAGGACGACATCCAGTGGAGTGTCATTGACCGGTGGGGTGTCCACCCCGGTTTCGTCGACGTGAGTTTTCCACGCGAAGGCGAAACCGTGGCAGACAGAAGAACTGACCCTTCGCGCCCGCCCGCAGTCGGTCGCCCGCAACATCGAAGCGTCGCTGGCGACCTACCCGGCCTCCTCGCGCGACAAGGTCGTCCTCCTCTTCTCGGCGCACTCGCTCCCCATGTCGGTCGTGAACCGCGGCGACCCGTACCCGGCCGAAGTCGCCGCGTCCGTCTCGGCCATCATGGCCCGCCTCGGGAACCGGAACCCGTACCGCCTCGTGTGGCAGAGTCAAGTCGGACCTTCGGCGTGGCTCGGACCGCAGACGAGCGACGCCATCAAAGGGTACGCGAAAAAGGGCCTGAACGACTTGCTCCTCGTGCCCGTCGCGTTCACGTCCGATCATATCGAAACCCTGTTCGAGCTCGACTTGGAGTACCTCGAAGAGGCCAAAGAGGTATGCGTTGCGCGTCTCATCGCTCGAGACCCTAGAAAGTAAGGCTGACTGTCCGGCCCCCGCTCACACGCAGCTCTGCATGACGGGCGTCAAGCGGGTCGAGTCTCTGAACGACTCGCCATACTTTATTCGCGCGATCGCCGACATTGCCGCCGCGCACCTCAAGTCCGGACAGGCCGTCTCGGCACAGATGGGACTGCGGTGTCCCGGATGCACCAACGAGCGGTGCGGCAAGCAGAAAGAGTGGTTCGAAGGGTTCCAGGGGAAGATTGCGGCCCCCGCGGCATAGACCCCCAGTGCAATTGCAGAAAGGCGGTGTTTACCCCCGAGGCTAGCAAATGAACTTGGCGTTCTGGTACGAGTCGACCATGGGGTTCGTGCCGTCCTGCGTCCGCGTCATGTCGATCTCGGCCCACTCTTCCAAAAAGTCGGCATGGTCAATCACCTCCAACGCTCTTCGTCTTCCTCCTGCACTCGCGTCGGCCGAGTCGGTCCCGGTGCTGCCTCGGAGTGGGGAGCGGGAAGAAAAGTAACCGACGTGGTCGTCGCCGACCCCACGGTCGCTGGCCATGACGAGCGAGTACATCTCGGCCATGGTGTGAAAGTCGGTCGGGAAAAAGATGTCGAAAAAACCCGGCTGGACCAAGTAGGTCGTGCACGGGACAGTCTGGCGTGGCGGCCGGGCCGGAAAAACAGTCAGCTCGCGGTCCCCCCGAACCTCACCAACACAAACAGAACCCACCTCTCCGGCATAGCGAGTCTGCACGACAGGCGCGTTGAATCCCTCGATCGCATCCGGCAGCGTCTCGAAATCGCTCATCAACAGCCGATGATTCGGAAACTTGTCCCTCAGAATCTCGAGCAGTTCCAGTTGGCGTGTCGGAACAAATTCCGGTCGCGTCAAGTTGGGCGCGAACGGGATGGTCGCATACAGGCGACGGAGGACAGGGAACTTGGCGAGCAAAGCGGGGATGGCGCGCGAAGGATGAGACCGCGCGCGGGACGAAGGTAGTCGAGACCGGAGGGAGAGGTACCGCGCCAGAAGCGGGTCCGACACCGGTTCGTACAGCTCGGTGTAGTCGCCCGCCGCGTCAACCGAGACGACGCACTGCAGAGGTTCGTACGTATCGGTCGTGTAGCGCACCACATCATGCGAGAGGTTGTCCTGCGCGCCGGCCCCGAAAAAAAAGAGTCAGTCGCAAAGGGTCGCCGGGAGGTCGATCGAAAAGGCAAGAGCCGCACCAAGACCTCCATGGCGAGGAAGAAGCACGGCTCGGGGACGACGCGGTCCCACTCAAAGATGCTCGAGTTGATGATCTCGACGCGGTCCTCGTGCCCTCTCCGTTTCGCCTTTTCCTTGCCGAGCCTCCCCGCGCCTCCATCGCCGCCCCCAGAAGACGAACCACCCCCAGCAGCATCGACAGCCGTAGTCCCCTTGGCCCTCCCCCTCTGCATCCCCTGCAACCGCTCCGAGATCTCGATGATGCGGTATTTCGTCCGGGCGTAGATTTCGGGTTCGTGTGCCGCGAGGTAGTCGAGCACGTCACCCATCAAGGTTCCGTTGCCGGCTCCGATCTCGTAAATGATCAGGTCGTGGTACGGGAACAGGTCGAGCTTGTACTGCGCGACGAGGTACCGAGCGAGGGCGCGGCCGTACCAGGGCTGTCGGTGGCGGGACATGCGTGAGTCCGGTGTCCTCACGTCTCGGCAGCCTCGCTGCAACTCACCTTGAAGAGCTCGGTCGGCGTGTGCCACACCTGCCGGCCGACTCGGCTCCCCACCGACGCCCCTGCAACCGACTCGTGTCCGGAGCCGGTGCCTTCAAACACTTGATACCGCCTCGCGACTTCGTCCTCGAATTCGCTCGTCGACCTGAAGGCTCCAAAATCAAACCCCTGCGCCCTCGTCGCCGCTGCCAAAACCTGCTCATCAGCGGCGGCCGTTGCCATCGTTGCCAAAGACGACGACGACGACGACGATCCGCTCTCGACCGCCGCCAAGTCCGGATCAAAGATCTCGACCTTGGTCGCGAAATAGCCGTAATGGGGGTTATAGAGCGAGTCGTCGATAAAGTCCCTCGCGAGCATGCGGACGCGTTTCGGCGGATCTTGGGCCCTCGACCGCGCGAGCGAACGAGCCGTCACGAGGCGGTACGAGGCGTGGCTCGGATCGGGCGGGGACGGGTCGAACGGGTTCGCGACGTAGTTGAATCGGGGCTCGTTTGCCGTCGGCCCTGAGGGTGCAGGCGCGGGCGAGCGCAGTTTCGTCTTGATCGGCGGCGGCTGCTCTTTCCGAGGAGGAGGTCGAGACGGACCGGCCCCTGTCGAAGCCAGTGAGCGCCTCGCAGCTATTTGCCTCACTGCCTGCCGTGCAGGCTGGCCCGTTAGACTCATTCTTGCCGCGTAAGTGAGTGTGTAGAGAGTCAGAGGTCTGGTCGCGCGGAAGCAGCAAAACAGAGTCGCGCGAAATCTTCTCATCAGCGACGACTCGACTTTTCGGCTTGGTCATTTTGCATAGCGCCGAGATGACCCGGCTTCCTTGTTACCGCGAGTTCCGACGCTCGCTGACGTAGCTGGAAAGCTTACCCAATACGCGTGCATAAAGTCACGGTGGCGGCGGAGAGGTCCTGGAAAAGAAGACACTCCGAGGAGTATACGATCCATCGGAGCAGGGTTCTTCGAGCGGCAGTACTTTGCCGAGGCTGTAATGAGTGAGGAAAACCCAAGCTATCCTTTGGTCAAACCTGAAAGAGACACGATTCGCCCTTTGGAAGTGCACGACAGTCTCAGCCCCCTCGGACAGTTGACAACCTCCTCGGACAGCCGCAGATATTGTACTTCCACCCTGGAGCCATTTCGGTAGAGCCAAGAGAAAGTCCGGGTCCGAATCGTTGGCTTCCTGTGAGTCCGGCTCGCCAAAGCCGGCGCTGTCACAGGGCGGTGGCGAATCGGATTTCCTCTCAAGCTCGACAAGCAGCTTTCGGACTTGGTCTGCCCCCTCCCCTGGGGCATATGATGTAAAAGAGAACACGAAGCGCGGCTTATGTGTGTAGATCACTCGGAGAATCTCGGCCGCCGGAAAGCGAGAACAGCATCTCCGGACGTTGTGCGGAAAAAGACCGTAAAGGCCAGCTTCGAGATTTGAGCAAACCTCCTGCAAGGCTGTCGAGCTTGAGCTGTCGACCGTCGGTTAGCATGGATCTGGTAGCTATGTTTGTTGTCGGTCATGGGGCTCCTGCAAGCAGGCATCGGCAGCCGAAGCGTTTCTCCTTGAGCTCGAAAAAAGAGTGCGACGAGTGTACTTTGAAGACTAAACTTGCTTGTTGTGGCTGCGACTCGAAGACGGCTCTGGAAAGGAAGGGGGGGAAGACAGTCCATAAGGATTCGAGGAACTTGAGCGTGAGAGTTTTGCTTCAAGATATGGAGAGAGAGGAGGGCGAGCACCTTTTTGACAAATACTTTGTGAAGGAAAAGCCAAAGCATGAAAGATCCATCCGGATGATCCGCAGGAGCACGGGAACCGGTTGGGGCGATGAACTATGACAAGTCCTCGGGTGGCCAATCTGGATTGAGCTTGTCGTTTGTCGTTTGGAAGAGATCCGCGCGGGCGAGCAAGAGAGAGAGAGAGATTTCCGAGAGTGAGTCACACGAACGATGATCCGCCCCCGTCCAGAGATAACCCGCGTTCGGTCAGAAAGAAGCGAAAGCGAAATCACGGGCGCTGAGCTCAATCATCGTTCTCGAGGCGGGTCCAAACACAGAGAGAAAAAGAGAGAATGCCAGAAGAGAGAGAGAGAGAGGACTACCGACGGGGAGGAGGAGGCGTCTAGGATTCTTCCTTGTACTTTGCCGGGTCGGTACCGTGGTGCTGGTGGCTGTTCGGAAGAGTGGGTCAGTATCTCCCGCCCGAGAACTTTCTCTAGCCGGGGAGCTCTCACTTGACAAAGTTGAACCACGGCAGGACGCCAAACTTGAGCTGCGCGAGACGCGATAGAGGTCAGTTTCCCGGTGCGAAAAGAGGACAGACCCGGCTTTGCGCACCTGCGACCACATGCTGTTGCGGTGGGCGACTCCCTGAATGTACTCGGGCAAGTCGGTCTCTCCATAGAGGGGTTTGCCCTCCTTGGCCAACTGTCCCAGCTCGACGAGGTCCCGTTCCTGCTCGCGGTGGTTCTCCTTCCACCCCCACAGGCGGAGGGACGAGTTCTGGTACGCGAGGAGGAACCCGCCCGCAAAGCCGAGGAAGGTGGTCATGCGGAGGGTGGACCGCAAGTGGAGGAACCGGCCCGACGGGTGCGGTTTCATGCCGCGCGGCAAGGTCGAGTCGGCCATTTCGAGCCCGTAGAGGATGGCGGGGGCGGCGACGGTGCCGGCTGCCCAGATGCCATAGTCGGCGGGGCGGAAGTAGCGGATGACGCGGTTGAAGTGGGGGTCGGCGTCGACGACGGGGTAAGGCGTGTTGAGGTTGTTGACGTCGTTGACCGGCATCGTGTCGCTGCGGGTGGAGTGCAGAGGTGAGTTAGGGAGATGAGGAGGAGCGGGAGCGGGAGCAGGTCGCCCCACTCGCTCGTTCCCACGGGACGGCCTGAGCGAGGGCGCGCGTCACCGCCAATCGGTCAGCTTGACTCACTCTGTACGGCTGACTGCTTGCGTGCCCTGAGCGAGAGGAGCAGAGCGAACGCCAAAGTCGGTTCGCGAACCGGACCCGCTCACGCGGAACGGAAGAAGAGTCGCTCTCTCTCTCCGGCAAGTTACTCTTTACGGCTACAGAGTGGGAGAGAGGATGGCAGAGCAAGCAGCAGCGCCATTATGGCCTGTCATTCCGCCCAAGTATCAAGACTTGTCAGACGACGACGACGACGACACCTCGTCCTCCTCGGACAAGTCGCAGTCGGAGGAGCAAGACTGGGACGCCATCATTCAGGCAGGCGAGTCTCGTTCCATTCCAAGTCCACAGACTCGGAGAGCTAACCCTATCGTACCCCCCCGCCAGCCTTCTCCGAAGACCAAGTCGCCGAGATGCACGCGTTCCTGAAAGAGCGCGGCCTGTTTGCGTTCCTCTCGGAGTACCTCGACCGCAAACAACTCGCTCCCAACGCTCTCTTGCTCGCCTTTGGAGTCAGGGTCGTAAGTGCAGGGCGGCGCGGGGTCAGGCTCAGAATTGCACTTGAAATTGACGTTGGAATGCCCGCCGCCGCCAGCGACCCGAAACGCCCCTCATGGACCAACTCCGAATGCTCAAGATCGCCTGCACTCGCGTGTAAAGCCATTCCCTCTCTTTCTCGTCATGAAAATGCGGCCCCTAATGACCCCGGTGAATAACGTACCCTCCAGCCTCCGCGACCGCGAGCGGTTGAGCGCGTACAACTCGCCGCAAGACGTCGTCGACTTGTTGCGGACCAAGAAGCGCATCCTCATCCTCACCGGAGCCGGCGTCTCGGTGAGCACACACACACACACTCTCTCTCTCTCTCTGCCGCAGAAACCAATTGACCCAGGACGACCCCAACCCAGACCTCATGCGGCATCCCCGATTTCCGTTCCCCAACAGGGCTCTACGCCCGGCTCAAACTCGACCCGGACCCACGCTTCGCAACCCTCGACGACCCGCAAGACATGTTTGACCTCGCCTTTTTCAAACACGACCCCTCGGTGTTTTACTCGTTCGCGCGCGAGATTTACCCTTCGAATTTCGTCCCGAGCGAGTGTCACCGCTTTGTCAGGTTGTTGGAACTCGAGGGGAAACTCCTCAGGAACTATAGTGCGTCTCTCTCTAACGTCTTAGGGGGGAAAGGCCCAACTGACGATGGTGTGCCCCCCCGATCAGCCCAAAACATCGACGGCTTGTTCGAACAAGTCGGAGTCGAACGCATGCTCAACTGCCACGGTGAGGAGTCCTTCTTCCCTTCACCGTTGCGAGTGAAAACTCCAGACTCTCTGTATGTTTTAAACATAGCTGACCTCCCAAAATTCAAAACCGGCGCCCGACCCGCACAGGCTCCTTCGCCACCGCCTCGTGCCTCGTCTGCAAGCGCCACTTCCACGGCTCCTTCATCGAACCGGACGTCTATAGCTCCCGCGTCCCCCTCTGTCCGTATTGCACGCCCGAACTCGAACGCCTCCAGCGGGAACGAGAACTGGACCGGGAGGAACGCGCGAGGGAGAGGGAACGGGCGAGGAAGAGGAGGAAAGTGAAAGAGGGGGAGTGGGATGAGGAGGAGGGCGAAGAAAGTGAGGAGGAGGATGGAGGAGGAGGAGAGAGGAGCGAGTGGAGCGGAAAGGCCGTCATCAAACCCGACATTGTCTTTTTCGGGTGAGTCCTCCGTTCGTTTCGTTTTCGTCTTCGTTCGGTTCCCTTGCTTTTTTGCCGCCCTCTTCTTCACGCAACGATGCTCAGCAAGGGGAGGGGGAAATAAAATAACCCCTTGTTCAAGGAGGAGAAAAAGAGGCGGAAAAAAAACTGACCCACGTCTCTCAATCCCCATCCTCCTCGTGCGCGCCTGCGCCCGCGCCCGCGCCCGCGCAGGGAACCGCTCTCGGACGAGTTCGATCACCGCTTGGTCGAAGACCGGGAAGAGGTCGACTTATTGATCGTCATGGGCACTTCTCTCCGCGTGAGTCTCACCTCAACCTCTCTTTCCGAGTCGTTCCGAGTCTCTGGTTTGGACTTGCCGACTCTCTGCCTCACGGGGTTCTTGCTTGGACACTTGGTTTCTCCTTGCTGCCATCCCAGACGCCTGGCTCCCTTAGTCCTTTTGTTAAACTTCTCAGCTGACTGTTATTTCGCCACCCTCCCGCCTTGCTTTTTTCCCTCCCTCCCTCCCTCCCTCCCTCCCTGCTCCGACCCTACACCCTTCGACCCTCGACTCCTCCAACACACAAACTCCGGACCCACCACTCCCCGGGCGCCCGCGCAGGTCTCCCCCGTCGCCCAACTCCCTTCGCACCTCCCTCACTCGATCCCGCAAATCCTCATCAACCGCGACCCGGTCGGGCACCACAATTTCGACGTCTGCTTGCTCGGAGACGGGGACACGATCGTCCGCTGGTTGTGTGACGAGTTGGCCAAGAAACCTCGCGAGGGAGAGGAGGAGGAGGAGGAGCAGGAAGAGGCTCTCGCTCTGGCGCTCCAGAAGAAATGGTCGCTGGACGAACGGGTGCCACTCCCGCCTCATGCTGCTGCTGCTGCTGCTGCTGCTCAGCAAAAATCGCTCGACTCTTCTTCAGCAGCAGCAGTAGCAGCAGCAAGCTCGAATCCGAGTTTGAACTCGAAGGAGGAGGAGGAGGTCCCCGGCGTCGTCGAGCCAGAGCAAGTCGGTCACTCGCACGTGTGGCTCTTCCCCGGTGCGAACCGCGACTCGCGCTGGGTCGAAGCCGTCCGAGTCGCGTATGGCTCCGACATCGACGCCGACTCCAACTCCGAGGACGAGGGAGGCAGCAACAGTTTGGTGGAATTGCCGGCGAGTTTGGCCCCTGGGGTGATTGAAGGCGAAGGGAGTGATGGACCCGATCCCGATCCCGATTCCGATTCCGACGACGAGGAGGTCGCGGGCGATTTTTCGTCACCATGTGGTGCTCCACCAATCGACGACGTCGATGCCCCTGCCACCGCCACCACCACCACAACGACCGCCGCCGAGGAAGAAGAACTGCAGCGGATCGCTCCCTCTTTCCTGAAGCCCGCTCCCGATCTCGCTTGATCCATCCCTACAAGTGCCCCTTTCTATCTGCGACCTCGATTCGACCCATCCGTTTCTGCATAGTCAAACCAGTATCATATGTGATCCTCCTTCTCTCCAAAACAAGTATGTAGTGCTTGAGTGTTGTTGTTTGGTATTGCATTTCGCCGCTTTTTTTCCCCGGTACGACTTGAGTGGGGAAGAGGAAGCCGCACGAATCTGCCACGCCAGTAACCCGAGAGATTCGCGTCCGGAATCGACTCGGGGCCAAGAGTCTCGAGTGCTCGAGTTTAGGCAATGAAGGGGAACATGGCTGCCACCGCACAAGAGGCGTCAGAAAATCCGTATGACCCGACGAAGCAAGAACCGAGACGGAGATGCGCACCTTTGCGACCCTTGGGGTACTTGTCTCCAAACTCTTTGCGGTAGCGACGGTGCTTCTTGACCGCCCAGACGTACATCTGTCCGACGGCGACGGCCGTAAACAAGGCGGCTGGTGTGAGGTGGGAGCGAAGGGAGGAGTCAGCAGGGTGCGTTCGGAGCCAGGAGGGAGAGAGGGATTTCGTCGTCGTTCTTCCGTCTTCAGGCTCTCTCTGAGAACAACCCCCTCCCCCCGAGAAAAACAATATAGAACCGAGAGAGAAGAGAGAGAGGGGGGGGGGGGGGGCGCCTACTCGACACTCACCGGCCCAGTTCAACGTCAAGCCCGTAAACGCGACCCACGCGATCGACTCGAAAAAGTAGTTGCCGCACGAGACGGTGTGGAACCCGTACCCGCGCGGGACTTGACGGACTTTGGTCCCCTTTGGGCGCAAACTCGCGAGGGTCAGGTGGGTCTTCAAGTTGGACAATTCGGCAAACTGCGCGCGCATGCCACCCGTTGCCGAACTTGGTCAGTCATCTGCGAGTGTCATTGGAGGAAGAGGGGAAAGATGACGCACCGCCCAGAGTGCAGTCCACCCGTACAGCCACGCGTCCGACTCGAGGCGAGTCCCCTTGAGCGCCGCGGCGCCGTTCCAAGGCCCGTACAGCGGCGCGGCGAGCAAAACGCCCGAGAGGCCCCAGTAGTGACCCGAGCTAGAAAGGTGGGCGGGCGACGGCCGTGGTGTCAATTCTAAACAGTTTGAGAAAGAAGAAGCGGGAAAAAGGAGCCGCCGTTACGTTACTTTTTAAAGATGTTGAAAAAGGGCATGGTAGCGGACGAGAAGCGGTGGACGCTGAAAAGGTTGGAGAAACTCGAACCGTCAGGGCCTTGCTGGAAAAAGAGCACGACTCACTGGAACGCACAAGAGGGTCTCGAGTTCGCGCTTGGCATAGTGCAGCAAGATCAACACGAGGGCGATCCTGCGGGGTCCGGGCGCGCGCGAAAAATTCGGCTGCTTCAGCACGGCAGAAACACAGAGGAGGGAGAGAGAGAGAGAGCTGACTTTTGCATCTGCGAGTGTTGGAACTCGCGGCGGTAGATGAGTTTGCTGCCATAGTAGAACAGCGGGTGGATGAAGAGCGGTCCGAACTGCGAGGCGGGGGTGTTTCGCTCGTCAGCCACAGACTGCTTGGTGTCGTCCAACTCGGATGGGCTTACGTATTCGGTGAGGAACTGTTTTCCAAGTCGTCCGGACAAGAAAGGCCGTGAGCGAGTCTCGCTGCAGCTCGGGCATCGCTGCTCCGAAGTAGCCGGGAGTTGAGGATACGCACCACCGTCTTCCAAGCTGCGCGCAGGGGGAAACAGGGTTAGGAGTAGGCTATAGAAAAGTAAGAGACAACGTCCGCGCACCGATCTGGGGTCCGAGGTCTTTGATTTCGAGTTGGTCTCCGGACTTGACGCCCAAGTCGGTCAACAGCTGCTCGTCCTGCTCGAGCAGCACCTTTTTGTCGACCGTCGTGATCCGCTGGCGATTCACATCGAGCTGTCACACGCTTGTAAAGAGTCAGCCTTCATCCCTACTTGAGTGTAGAAAAAGGACTTGCGTTTGCTTGGGCCGCGATCGCTCGTTTCAAGTCTCGAACGGTCGGCTTGGAGGCGGCGAGCTCGACGGTGAGCGGGAAGCGCTTGGACGGCTTGCTCGATCGCGGTCGGACTGTCACCGTGAACGCCATCTCTTGCGCGGGGTCGAGTCGAGTCGAGTGTAGCGAGTGGAGAGAGCCAAGTTGAGTGGTGATGAGACCCCAATTACTAGCGTTTCGTAATGACCCATTACACATGGCGAGAATTGCCATGGGGGACGCCTCTTCATTCAACCGAAAGCCCAGCATAGCGAGCGCGCGTACACGGGGCGATGGAGGCGGCCGAGGCAGCCAACTTGGCGATCCAGCAGCGCTACAGCAAGGACAAGAAAGTCGGCGAAGGGACGTACGCCGTCGTCTACCTCGGTCACCAACTCGACTCGAACCGCAGAATCGCAATCAAAAAGGCACGGCGCGGCGGCGAGTGCGACACGGGGAGGGGTTCAAGTAGACTGACACACACAGCCACACGCCCGCAGATCAAGGTCGGCCAGTTCAAAGACGGCCTCGACATGTCGGCGATCCGCGAAGTGAAGTTCCTCCGCGAGTTGCGCCATCCCAACGTAATCGAGGCACGTCACTCCTCTTGTTACTCCGAGAGGGAAGACGGCTGAACTGGCGTCTGCCCACAGCTCCTGGACGTGTTTAGCAACAAGTCGAACCTGAACCTCGTCCTCGAGTTCCTCGACTCGGACCTCGAAGCCGTCATCCGCGACAAGCAACTCGTGTTCCAACAAAGCGACGTCAAAAGTTGGATGCTCATGACCATGAAGGGGCTCGACTTTTGCCACCGAAACTGGATCCTCCACCGCGTGCGTGTCCATCTCCATTTATCCCCGCCCAGCGGGAGAGAGAGACTCATCCGCAGACGGACACCAACACGCGCGGACAGGACATGAAACCCAACAACCTGTTGATCTCGGCCGACGGCGTCCTCAAACTCGCCGATTTCGGCCTCGCGCGCGAATACGCCGACGACCGCGCCCGCATGACCTGCCAAGTCGTCACCCGGTCCGCTTTGTCTCCCTTCCCGCTCTGCCCAACTCAAACTCACCCCCAAAGAAATGTTGCCCGCCCGCAGCTGGTACCGCTGCCCTGAACTGCTTCTCGGCGCGCGGTCCTACAGCACCGGAGTCGACGTCTGGGCCGCGGGGTGCATCTTTGCCGAGTTGATGCTCCGCGTCCCCTTCATGGCCGCCGAATCCGACATGGACCAACTCGACGTCATCTTTTCCGCGCTGGGTACGCCGACGGAACAGGACTGGCCCGTATGTTGTTCCTCTCTCTCTCTCAGATGAGTGGAAGCTGGCGAGCTCAAATCAAGATTCACGCTCCATGCGCAGGGTTTCACCAAACTGGCTTCGGGCGCCACGTTCGAAAAGAAACCCAAGAACGACTTGAGCCTGCTCTTTAGCGCCGCGTCGTCCGAGGCGATCGACCTCTTGCAACGCATGCTCGCCTACGATCCGCGGAAACGGATCACGTCGCGCGAGGTGAGAGGCGAACTTGTTCTTTCACCTGATCTCTCCCAACTCGGAAAGAGACTGACTACTCACACACACACACACGCACAATCCCCGAAACAGTCCCTCTCGCACCCCTTCTTTTCCTCCCTCCCGCGGCCCACACCCACTCGAAAACTCCCGAAAGCGACAGCCGAACTCGCCCCGCGCGCTCTCCCACCCGAGGAAATCGGCGCCCCTCTGAACGTCAACGAGCAAAGGGGGATGAAGCGGAAAGGAAGTGGGTATGACGAGATCCCCGGGGCGAAAAAGGTTGCGAGGCGGTTGGACTTTGGCGCGGCGTGACCTTCCCTTTTCTTGTACGTGCGACTGTGCGACTTCTCTGCATGTTGGGCTTTCCGAAGTACTTCTCTCCCTGTTGTTTGTATTACCGTGCGCTCCTGCAGAAACATCAACGGAGAACCGAGGGAGCGGCATCGATCGGTTCGGCAGCTTCTTCTTCCTTTCCTTTCGGCAATTCACTCGACGCCAACTTCTCCGATGCACTTGTACATCCCATGGCATACAGGGACGACTACTGTACATACCTTTCGATGGGAATCTATTCGCTCTCGAGCAGTTCTCTCGGCCGACGTCTCGGCGATCCTTCTTCAGCTCTCGATCTCAGCTCCACCTCCACTTTACAAGCCATGCCGGGCGGCCTCTCGCTGACGACGCTCAACCGCTGCCGGCCGGGGACACACGCGGCCTCCGCCCTCTTCAGTTGAGGCACTCGTCGACCGACATCGCTGCTCAAACTGCTTTTGCTTCCCGCTACCTTCCTTCTCGCAACTCTCGTCGCTACCTCTCCCCACAAGCATGGCCGAAACCCTCTTTGCCCCGACTCCGGCTCCCAAGACCCCTTTGGGACGGTACCGTGTCCTCGGTCCCAACTGCGGCTTGCGCGTGTCGCCTCTCCAGCTTGGCGCCATGTCGATCGGCACGGCGTGGCACGAGTTCATGGGGACGATGGATAAGGAGGAGTCTTTCAAGCTCTTGGACGCTTATTTAGAGGCTGGCGGAAATATGTGCGATACCGCAAATGCGTATCAAGTATGTCCATTCACTCCATTCGATTTCCCGGCAACTCACTTCGGCGCTTTCCGCAGAACGACGAATCGGAAGAATGGATCGGCGAGTGGATGGCTTCGCGCAACGTCCGTGACCGCATGGTGGTCGCCACCAAGTACACGACCAACTACAAGCTGCACAGCCTCGGCAAGAACGAGGCGATCCTGTTTGGCGGGAACCACAAGCGCTCGCTGCACATGTCGGTCCGCGACTCGCTCAAGAAACTCCAGACCGACTGGATCGACATCCTCTATGTGCACTGGTGGGACTTTACGACGTCGATCAAGGAGGTGATGGACAGCCTGCACATCCTCGTCGAGCAGGGCAAGGTTCTCTACCTCGGCGTCAGCGGTGCGTTCGGGTTTTTCCGCAAACGGAGAGGCCGCGAGATGTCACATTCAGCCACTGACATCTGAAACTCACGCCCTTCAATACAGACACTCCGGCGTGGGTCGTCTCCGCGGCGAACCAGTACGCCATCGACCACGGAAAGACTCCGTTCGTGATCTACCAAGGTGGGTTTCTCAACTCGGCGGCCGCTCTTCACGCAGCCACCTGACACCCTTCGGAACTTGCACAGGACGCTGGAACGTCATGCTGCGCGACTTTGAGCGCGAGATGTGAGTGGTCGGTTGCCGCAACCGCGCGATCGCTCCGGCCAGGAACGCTGACCTTTAGACCGTTCGTTCGGCGGCACGCGGCAGCATCCCGATGGCTCGCCAGTTCGGACTCGCGCTTGCCCCCTGGGACGCGATCGGGAGCGGCCGTCTCCTCTCCAAGAAGCAACTCGAGGCGCGTCTCGAGTCGGGCGAAAAGATGCGCGGACAGGGCGGGAACGAGCAGACCGAGATTGAGCGCAAGTACTCGCAAGTTCTGGAGGAGGTGGGCAAGGAGCACAATGTCGACTCGGTCACTGCCGTGGCGCTTGCCTGTGAGTCGTTTAGGCCTATCGTGCGCTGAGAGGCGGAAATGGGACGCTAATCCACTTGACTTGGGATGTGCGTAGACGTGATGGCCAAGGTGAGGCATCGATCCCCTTTCACTGCACAGTTCTCCACCGCTGATAAAAAGCTTCCTGCTCCAATAGACCCCCTACGTCTTCCCTCTTGTCGGCGGTCGCAAGATCTCGGTGAGTCGCTCCCCTACCTTTCAAGCTTCTCAAATCCCTCGCCCACCACTCACCCCATCTCCCCGGCCCCATCCGCAGCACCTGCACGACAACATCCGCTCGCTCGAGATCAAGCTCACCGCCGAACAGATCGCCAAGATCGATTCCGTGCAAGAGTTCGAGCACGGGTTCCCGAGCAATTTCTGCGGTACCGACCCGACCATGAACCCGATCGAGGGACAACCGCGCAACCACCTGATTGCGGCGAGCGGCACTCTCGACTTTTTGCCCGGTCCGAAGCCGTTCGGACTTGCCTGAGTTTTCAGTCATCTCCCTCTAAAGTCCAAATCGCAAATAGGACACCGCCCGCCATAAAATTCAGCTCTCGTTATCAATGCAGTGACTTTGCCTCCGCCATATTCACAGTTCGGTCAAGTCTTTGTCGCGCGGAGGACAGTGAGAGTCCGACCGAGGTCACTATCGAAAGGTACCGGAAGCGCTCACCAGGCACGCACGAGGGAGTGAGTGCCCGAGATTTGCCACACTGGCGCCTCGGCGATACATTGTTCCAAACCCAGAAATATCAAGGCTACACGTAAGAATCACGAGCTCTTCCAGCATGAGGGCATGATTCAGCCTGATCCGGACCGACTCGACCTGATCCGCCTTAACCCGTGCTCGATCGCCTGCTCGACATCCTTGTCTTCGCGCGCCATCCAACCGAACCCGCCTTCTTGTTCCGCCTGGCTTTGGCTTGACCTGATGTCCGCTGCCTCGTCTCCCAGCGCGACCCCTACATCGGCGCCGGTCACCGAAGGCTGTTTCTGCTCCTCGCCTGCCTTTCCCTCTTGCCCCTCTGGTTGCGGCGCCTTCGCCGCCTCCTTCCGTTCCCTCTCCCTCTCCCGGCGATGATATCTCGGATTAAGCACAACCGCCAACAAAAAGATGCCGACTTCGAGGACGACGACGCTCGAGTAACTGACGGCGGCCAAGGGGTCAAAGGGCGGTGGGGCAAAGACGAGGGAGAGGAGGGACCAGACGCCGCCGAGGAGGTCGATCGAGAGGAAGATGAGCGAGATGCCGACCACTGTTCGAGGCGGGGCGGGAGACCGTCACATCTCCGTGAGTCAGCGGCGGACCGGCGGTGTGACGGCTGCTGGAATTGCCAAACGATTTTGAACATATCGGGAACGCTCGAACAAACGCACCTGCTTTGTACTTCCAGACTTCCCAATATTGAGGCAAGAGCCCAGCAATGATCAAGACGGCAGCGAGGACTCCGGTGGCGGTGTTGAGTCTCTCGTTCCCATCATCTTGCAGAGCCTGTATGCATTCCCCGCCTCAGTGAATCTGTCTGGGGAAGAAGCGATCCGCTTGAGAAGGAAAAGAGAGCTCAAAGACGGGCGGCGGACCTTGGTCCCAAAGATGAGCCCGGCCTCGACTCCGCCGCCGAGAGCGAGACACACCGCGACGAGCACGAGCGCCGAGTTGCGTCCGAGGCCGCTGTCGTAGTGTAAACATTGGGCCCAGGCGATCGCGGAAAAGAGGCAGAACAGTTGCGGTCTGCGGGCGTCGCGGGCCGCGCGAGGTTAAACAGCTTGGCGCGATCAGAACCTGATGCCGGAAGGAGGAAAGTAGGGAGGATGGGACGTACTGGACGATGAGTGGAATCGAGAGACCGGATGTCACGCTATATCTGCCAGGGAGGGGAAAGGGGCGAGTCTTTGAGATTAGCGCCGAGACGGGATTTTGCGGACGGCATGGAGAAGAAAAGGAAAAACCAGACATGACGAGACTCACGAGCCGAGCCAGACTCCGCTGAGGAACCAAAGGAAGAGCATAAACGTCGACAGGCCGGCCGTGTCTTTTCGTCGCCAGGATTTCCACTACCAGCGGTGGGCACCGGTGGTTTTTCAGCTCGAGGTCTTGAATCATGGAAGTCGCCCTCCCGAACAGCCGGCTGAAGTGAAGCTGGAGGGGGACTTACAATCTGCGGAACCAGTTGCACGGACCACTGGCAAAGTGTAACCGGAAAAAGAACAGGCAGTCAGCGAGTCGAGTCGAGCGAATGGCAACTCTGATGGCTCCGTTCGACGATCGCGGCGCGGTCCGCCTCACAAAGACGGCTCCGAGCGTTCCAAACACGTTCTCGGCGACCGCGTTGGGTGCGACCATATCTTGCGCCTGCCTCCTTTGATAGCGAATCCCGTGAGGTGTGGCGCTTATCTGATCGGAGAGACGTGTGGCTGAGAGCTGATGACTTGGTCGGACAGGATTCAGGTCGTTGCACGCGCGTTCTGAAGCTTGGTAGCCGAAGTGCAGCAGACAAGAGCGGAATCTTCTTCGTGCGGTGGAGTTGAGGTGGAGATGGGCGCGTAAAACGGGCGGCTAGAGGAGCAAAGCTAGCTCTGTCGCGAGAAAGAGGCCGGCGCGGATTTCGGATCGGGTACCCGAGCTTGAAGGGCGCCTTGTGAGGCGACTCTATCCCCGTAATAGTGCAAAGTGGCCCTCCATCCATAGTCAGAGAGCGGAATAGCTGCGTGCGAGAAGGTGACCTCGATCACTTTGAGCGTGACTAGCAAGATCAGTCGTTCCGGAGGGCGATCCAAGAAAAGCGAGGCAGTCTAGATCGCCAATCAGAGTGGCTAGACATGTCAGCATGGTCTCGGAGCGAGTGCATAGAGAAGCCGAGTTTGCAACGTCGTCATCGAAAGTCGCGAAGTTCAACGCGAACGAGCGGAGTTGCTCTCGGACGCTCTCACTGCACGAGAGGACTGTACGCGAGGACAGTACATGCGCGCAGCTTGGAGCGTGTGAACCGCGGAATGCCGCAACCGCCGCCTGCTCCTCCTCCTCCTGCTCTGCCTCCCCGTCGACCTCCGCCCGCTGCTGTCTCGCCCAACACCGCTATAGCGCCGCAGCCGTCTTCGTCCACTTCGATGCTCCGAACGCGCGCTCTCGCCAAGGTGAACCGCATCGCGCACGAGTACGTCGCGCCGAGGTTGGAATCCGCAGCCAACTCTGCCTCGACTCGCCTCAACAACTGGAGAGAACGCGAGACTACATCCGAGCCGGAACCTGGAGCGTACACCTATCAAGTCCGACAACCGAAAAAGGCCGCGGGGCCTGCCTCGTCATCATCCAGCAGCGGACTCGAAAACTGGTCGACGTCGGCAGGGGCGGCCCCTACCCTCCAGAACAGCGACTACCCCCGCCCATACGCCGCCGGCTCTTCTTCTTCTTCGCGCAGCATAGCCACCTCCGCCACCACCTCATCATCAGAGAGGACAACTCCCTCCCGGAAATGGACCGCCTCGGGACTTGGCAGCTACCTCCACCTCGGCTCGTACAGCGGCGCCTCGACAACAGGACTCGATTCAACGTCGGGCGCAACTCTGGCTTCTTCTTCGGGTGCTAGTACGACCACCGGCAGTAAAGGGAAAGGGAAAGCAACGGCAGCAGGTGGCGGACTTGACGACATCGACGAGGACAAGATCCTCTGTTTCCCCGGGGTGAGTTTCTCCCTCGAACGTCGTATCATCAGAAACCCGCAAACCACTAAACCCCCCTCCGCCTTGCTATAGTGGGCGACACTCCAACCCTCACGTAATCACGACGCGTCCGAGCCCGCGCTCGTGCTCGAGATCCACGCGCACGGGTACGCGTACCGCCAAAGACCCCTCTCGCAAGCGTCGCGGTCGCAACGCATCTTTTACGCATTGGCGAAATCGTTCGCCGCGTTGCCCAAGATCCCGCCGCACGTGGCGGCGGCGGCGGCGGTGAGTGTCCCTTCGACGCCGACGAGCGTCACGGACGGGTCTGAGGAGGACGACGACGCACAGTTAGGCGCCGATGCCGTTGTGGGCAAAGACGATCGGAGAGTGCAGGATGGGACGGCCGAAGGAGAAGCGCTCGAGAAACTCCTTTCCGTCGGAGGCCGCGCCGGCGACCGAGCTGCCGAGAAGGAGGTCCTTCAAGAAGCGGCTTCTACCACCTCGTCACCACCGGATGACGAGCGCCTCGCCCCCGAAACGTCCGAAGAACCGGACCAGATGTCGCTCGAGGAGCAGTTGCGGTCTCCGACTGCGAGAGATTTCGCCACGTCGCAGCATCCTCCACCTTTGAAACCTGCCCGGTCCGCCACCGCTCCGACTCCAGCTCCACCTCCGGTGCGTACCAGTCCAACAGCTGAAGACGAGGCGGCGATCTTGTCGACTCCGGCAAAGCTCTCTCGCCGACCGGGGTTCCGGATCGAGATCCCCCCATCTCCCGCTTCGCTCGCCAACGCCAGACGCGCGGTAGGTAGTACTTCTTCTTCCCAACCCGGCTCACCGACTGGAGGGGGAGCCTCTCCGCTCCGATCTCCCGGGTTCAGGAGCGCCGCATTCAATTTCGTCAAACGCGATCGACACAAGACCAAGACGCAGGATTCGTCGTACAACGCCGCGTCCGAGTTCGAGCCGCCCGGGTCGAGTTCGAAGCGCTCGTCGGCTGCGTCGTCACGAGCTTCGTCGCGAGCTTCGTCGCCCGTTCGGGGGTCTCACCTCCGAACCACTCCTCACCACCTCCATCACCCTCGACACCGCGAATCGCCCTCCGTCCCCCTCCCTCCCGAAACGTGGCCCTCCCCGTTCACACTCCCCTCCGATCCGCATGCCCTCCCCCGCCTGCACACCAACCTGCACACGCGCCTCCTGCCCTTTTTCGGCCTCAAACTCGCCAACCGCAAGATCCGCGTCAGTGCGTACCCGGCACTTGCGGAAGGGCAACTGTACGATGGCGTGCTGGCGAGTACGGTGGTGAGGACGAGTGCGACGAGTGGGGGCGGGTTCAAGACGTGTTTGGAAGTGAGGGGACCCGAGTTGAGGAAATGGCTCGACCTTGTCGGGAATGGGAGTGGCGGCGCGAGGGGAGGAGGCCTCGACACTCTGCGAGTCCGCGTCGTCGCCGAGTTGCTCGAAACCGATCCGCTCGTCCCGTCCGTCGTCGATACGGCACCCTTCTCGGGAGTCGGGTTCGGCAACTCGAACAAGGACGCCGCCGCTGCACACGCGAGCGCGATCGCGACTGCGGTGGACGAGGTCGAGTTGGACGTCGGCATTCAGGGTGAAGGAGGCGAGGGCGGAGGAGTGAGGATCGTCAGTGACGTCGATGATACGATCAAGGTGAGAGGATCCTGCCTATCGTCTTGAGAATCACGCTCACCATACGAACGTCCCGCAGTGGACTGAAGTGACGAAAGGGACCAAGACCATCTTCCGGAACGTCTTTGTCCGCGAACTCGGCGAGATCCGCGTCCCGGGCATGTCCTCCTGGTACCGCTCTTTACAAGCGCACGGCGCCCAGTTCCACTATGTCTCCAACTCGCCGATCGAGTTGTGGCCCGTCTTGCGCACGTTCCTCAAACTCGCCGGGTTCCCGAACGGGAGCTGTTCCCTCAAGGAGTATGGAGGCGCGAGCAGCGCGTTGGCCAAGTTGTGGGAAGAACCGGGTCAGCGCAAAAAGGCCAACGTCGAGACCATCCTGAAAGAATTCCCGGCAGCGCGGTGCGTTGTGTCTACGGCTAACCATTCCAAGTGGAGGACTGTGCTGATCTCCATTGACGGCGCACGCGCGCAGGTTCATCCTGGTGGGCGATTCAGGCGAGCAAGACCTCGAGCTGTACGTCGCCCTCGCACGCCAATACCCTTCCAACATCCTCGCGATCTACATCCGAGACGTGACGACACCGTTCGATCCGATCGCGGCAAACCCGGCCAATCGGCACCAACGGAAGAAGCAAGCGACCCCCGCCGCCGAGCCTGGCGCGACCGGAGGCGCACCGCGTCGAGCGAGCGCGGACCAAGTCGATAGCCATACACCACCACCACCGCTACCAGCTCGCGAAGGCTCGCTTCCTCCGAAAGTGACGTGGAAGCACACCAACTCGATGAACGACCTCGCCGGGTTGATCGACGACGACGCGTTGCGGTTCGTCGCCCCCAACCCGCACTCGCACGCTTCGAGAACCGCGTCTGCTACCACTGGAGACGACACGACCCGCCCTGCATTGCCGGAGCGGCCTCTGAGTGATATGCCCGACTTGCCGGGCCAGTGGGACGGTCCGCACGAGAGACCGATCGAGCTCCTCCGGAGGAGCAGTGACAGCGCAGCGCCCATCCCGGTTCCCGAACCCCTCATGCACTCCGCCGCCGCAGCAGCACATCCAGCCCCAACCTCGCCAGCTTCCAAAGAGCACCCGCCGCATCGTGCTGCAACGACCCCGATCAGCACCTCTCCCTCTCCAATCAACGAGTCGCCGCTTCCTTCATCACCGAGCCTTCTCTCCGAACCCGATTCAGACCCCCTCTCGCCCAACAATCCGATCCGACCCGCTCCGGGGTTGAGCACCCCGGGACTGGACCCGGCCGTCGAGGCGTTCTATCGACGAGTCGCAGCGGCCGAGAGGAGTTTGCCCAAGGGCGTGATTCTGAGGCTGTTCCGGCACGGGAACGAGTGCGGTAAGTCCTCTTTCAGCTGCCAGTGTAGTCCTGTCTCTTCTCGTCGCTCGACCCGGGTCGGGCGGACATGTTGACCGCACAAACAGGACCGAAACTGACGCTCCTCTTGAACGGTGTCTCGCTGCAGCCGAAGAAGCACTCGAATTGGTCAAGACGGCCGGCAAGCGTCCTTTCGGCACGTAGAATTGCCTTGAGGCACTCTCTTGCGGTAAATAAACGCGACTCTCAAGTAGAACCGTGATCTGTGTCCTCCCTGTTGCCATAGAGACCTTATTCCGCCGGAGCTTTGTCTCAGCTGTATGACGGACGAGCGAGGACAGCAAAAAATGCAAGTTGCGCCGAGGGGTAGGAGAGATCACAACAAAAGTAGGGAGCGAAACCACACAGAGGGAGGGGAAAAGGAGGGCAAACATGCGATGGGCCCGAAAGGGCATTCTTGCCTTTTTACCAACACGGAAAACGGATCAAGCCTCGGTTACACTCTGCCGAGTGCGTTGCCGGATCTGCTCCTCGACCTCGTTGACGGCGTTTTGCAGTTCCTGGAGGAACCGGGCGAGTCTGTCGTCAGGAAAAGGCGGCGCGATAAACACGAATACGAACGTGAGCCCACCTCTGCTGTCGGATCAAACTGCAGGCCGAGGAGGAACGCCTCGCGGGCCTCTTCGAAGCGGGCCATGGCGACGAGGGCTTTGCCCTTGCGGAAGTGGCCTTTGATCCACGGCCGCTTGAGCTGGATGACAGCCTCGGCGTCGACGAGGGCGTTGACGTACTCTCCCGCGCTGGTGTACGCTGCGGACCGGTTCGCGAGCGCGAGGGCGAGTTCGTCGCGGGCGTAGACGTTGGCTTCAAAGACGGGCCTCGACGCGGCAATGTCGGCCGACATGGTATACAGCTTGATGGCGTCCTGCCACTGGCCCTTTTTGAAAGCGACGTTCCCCGCCTCTTTGGCGCTGGCAATCTTCTTGGACCGCTCGTTGACGACGGGTTGCGGCGGCGGGGGAAAGACGACGTTGGGGTTGCTGGCGGTCAAGAGGATCCGCGCGAGCTCGTTCACCTGGTCCAAGTCGGCGCTCGTGAACCCGCTCGGGATGGTGTCGCCGACGGTGAACTTGACGGGCGTCGGCGAGAG
This sequence comes from Rhodotorula sp. JG-1b, assembly GCA_001541205.1. Classification (NCBI taxonomy): domain Eukaryota; kingdom Fungi; phylum Basidiomycota; class Microbotryomycetes; order Sporidiobolales; family Sporidiobolaceae; genus Rhodotorula; species Rhodotorula sp. JG-1b. Next base: position 137,419 of record KQ954500.1, on the reverse strand, counting down.
CGGCGTCGGGTCGAGCGAGAGCGGCAGCAACGTCAACTCGGAATCGGGCACCGGAGGCGGACCGCCGCTCGGACCGGCCATAGGTTGATGCGGGTGCTGGTGCGGGTGCTGGTGCTGGTGCTGGTGCTGGTGCTGGTGCTGCGCTGGTGTTTGCATAGCGTTCAGTTGGTTGGAAAGAGAGATGCGCGTGTCCACGTCGCCGCGCGGAAGCCGCCAACTTGGCCTAGTGCAAAATTCAACATCTCGAGCGCATCTAACAGTAGACCGTTACTTAAGGCAGGCATGGAAAATTCGTGCACTTCTCCTCATTCCGAGACGCGCGGACAACGCAAGTCCGGTCGAGGTGCGATTTTCGACCTTGATAATTGAATTCTCCCGAGTTTTCAGCCAGCTCCCTCGCTCGTCGCGTTCTTGCCACGGCTTCCTCTTCTCCTCAGAGACCTCTTCCGTCGTCTCACTGCAGATGGCATCACAGCTCTGCACCGAAGCGCGCGACTCCGGCGAAGTCGACCGACATCCATGGCCAACTGCCTCGAAGTGCGCAAACGCCCCCTGCGCATTTCGCGAACCGCTCCTCACTTCTCGCCAACTCCGGACCTTGATCCACACCCGAGTGTCTCACCAGCCAGATGCGACTTTTCCAACGACCACATCACTGGTCCGGTAGCCGATAGAGCGCACGGCACCAAGCCGCATTCGACATTCTCGACCCGCTCCGTCCTCAGTGGCGTCTTAGCCTTTCTTCGTCCCAACGTCACCGGACCGACGCGCAACTTTCACCACGGTATCTCGAAGGTATTCCAACCGAGTGCAGAAGATCCGGTCCCGGTCCCGGTCCGGACCTGTGGCGGCGTTCAAAGGCGGGGTGAAGCGAAGTGCGCAAGTCGCTGCGCGGCGAGACGAGCGTCGCCTCGACCCAAGTCGACGGTCCGGAGCAGCATATCGCCGCCACCCAGACTTAGGCCACGCGACCCCCGAAACCCGAGACCTCGCAACCCAGCTCGCCGACGATCCGTCTCGGTGGCACCGCCGGCAGCAACGAGTGCTCAAGTTCTAACTCCAGCACCAAACTGGGGGGCCATTTGACCAAGATTCCTACGCTCGCAAACGAGGTGCAGTATCACCGATTACGATTCTGCACCTGCTCGCCTGAATACGACGATGAGGAAACGACCTCGAGCGAGGAAGAGGAGGATGATGGGGATCCCGAGGCAACCTTTTCCTATTGGGTCAGCTTGTAGATGTAGGCCTCGTACCTGTTCATCAGAGGCAGAGATTTGATGTCATACAGATAGGATCACTTGTGTACTCCAACTAAGGGGATGAGAGGGAGGCAAGAAGTTGACTGCAAAGAACGTGTTGCGAATACAGCTAGGGAGTGCGCCAACTAGATCTATCCGTAGTTTTATGTATGGGTCAGGATGCTTGCGGGCTTGTGATAAGTGCCAGAAAACTGCTGTAGAACTCGGGTGGGGGGGGACAGGGTAAAGGAGAAAGAAAATAACCGGGAAACCCTTCAAGCGACCTGCTTGATCTCATCGCCCTTCTCGCTCTGGAGCTGGTGTCCGACCCGCGTTCCCGTGCGGGAGGAAGATCCCCTCCGCATAGAAGCGGGGCGGCTCACTTCGCCATGGTTGACTTCGACGCGCGCGAGCTCGAGCAAGCCGCCGAGGTCGCGCGGGCCGACAAAGTGTTTCCGCCCTTGGAAGATCCAGGTCCCGCCGCAGAGGAGGAGGACAAAACCGATCACGACGACGGCGTAGTCTGGAAAGGGGGACGTTTCGTTCAGGTTGTTGTCAGCGTCGGAAGACGGGGATGGTCGAAAGAGGGAGGGAGCGATGCCAACGCACTCATGCTATTCCCGGTCGGGTGCGTCTCGCCCGGGAAAAGGAAAAAGACGACCGTCACCGAGGTGAAAACTGCGTACGGGCAGGGCCAGAAGTTTAGCAACAGTCTTCCGTGCGAGGCAGAAAAAGCAGAAGCAGAACAACGCACTGAGGGCGACCACGTTCGTGATCGGACCGAGCACGGGACCCAGAGTCCAGGTCGGCGACGGGAACGATTCGGGTCGGAGGAGGTGGCGGCCGCGGATGAGGAGGAGGGCGATCGGAATGCAGTACGAGAGCTCGAGCAGGACGACACTCGAGGAGAGGATGGCTTGGAACGCCGCGTTCGAACCCTGGTCGGCGAGAGTTTTTTTGGTTAGCACACCATCGATGGCTTAAACCGCCTCTACGAAACCCAAGCAGCACTCACCAAGTAGACGAGCGAGAAGATGATGCACCACACGGCGGTAAAGATGACGGTGCGGTCGGGAACTCCCGTTCGCGGGTTGTTCTTGGAGAAGAACTTGGCAAAGGGGAGTCCGTCGTCGCGCGCAAAGGCAAACAGCATGCGCGAGGACGCAGCCATGATCCCCTGAGCGGCGAACTGGAGTCGGACGATTGCAGTCAGCGTGCGGTTCGATGAGAAGGACTGGGGGGTAAGGAGCAAAGCTCGAGCCGCACCTCCATAGAAATGATCGGGAAGACCTGCGACGACGTTCAGGAAGCAGGATGGGTCAGCTGTAGTCGAGACAGGGAGCAAATGCAGTCACCGCACCTGCAAGCAGATCGCGCCGGCAACGCTTCCGGTAGCCTGGTAGCAAATTTCGGCGAGACATCCCGCCGGAGATGAGATGACGGCGTTGATGTCGGTCATGACGAACAAGAGGGCGACCAGCAGAACGAAAGACGAGCTCGCTCCGACGACGACGGCGAGGATCATCGCTCGCGGGACGTTGATGTGCGGCTGCGGGATTTCCTCGACCATCTGATTTGCGGTGGAAGGATAAGTCAAAGATCCTCTCAAGCGTACACGGCAAGGGCATATACGCACATGCGAGAGACCATCGATGCCGATCATGCCAAAGTCAGACTGCAGCAGACCGAGAATGAAGGCCACGCCATCTGCGAAAGCGAGGTCAGCTCGATTCTGATCGACAGCGCGCCCGCGTACCGACGTACTCGGCCACCCAGTCTCATTCTGCCAACCGCCGAACACAAACGCTCCACGCTGGTAATTCGGCGAGGCGGTCGCCAAGGTGACGATGAAAATCGCGAAAGCGCCGGCGAGCGACCAAATGAGGGCGGCGGAGTTGATCATCGGCAATAACCGCGGGAGGAACATGTTGATCGCAACAGCGATGAGCTTTCGAGCGGGTGACAAAATGCGACGTCAATATGCGGGCGCGGCGCACGATTTGTGACGGCTAACGCACGATAAATCCGATGAAAACGATCACGGTTTGGTAGGGTTGGTTCTCATGTTCCGGATGGGCCAAAGTATAAGCACCCAAGACCAGGCTTCCAGCAAGAGAGCCGGTCGTCGCCGTCAAGGTGACCCAGCCTGCGCAACCGAGCCAGCCAGTAACCCACGCAATCCCGTTGGACCACTCTGGCGGCGAGAGGATGGCGGCAAAATGGTAAGGGCCACCGGAGGTCGGGAATACGTGCACAATCTGGTGAGCAAGGGCGAGCGAATGTCAGTATCCGGATGGGCACTCGGAAACCTTCCACATCTCAAGCGCAAGTCCTGGGTTTAGGCACTCAAATCCGCCGCTTCGCGCACAGGGTCCTCATTATACACATGAGGAAACATATCATAAAGCAATGTTGAGGAAAACGGGCTCGCTCACCTCGGCAAGAGAGGCCGCGGTCGCCAAGACGCCCACGAACGAGACGATGAGACCGTACAACGTCGAGATCGGACCGCCGGAAGGGAGAACGACGGACAAGCTTGACGCCATCGCAGTCCAGCTGTTACTATATATTTATATGTACTATCAGCGCCGTACGAGCCGTGGGAGGTGCAGAGAACGCGTGGGATACGCAAAACGGCGAAAACGGGCGAGAAACGACGCTTGCCGCCATTTCCTCGCTCCGGAGACGTTCCGACGAGCACCGGGGCGCACGAGAGTGTGGAAGATGTATGTATAGACTCACAGAATGCAGTAGGCGAGTCCAATCAGCGAGAGGAGCGAGAAGTTCTTGAGTTGGCCACTGCACGTGATCGAGAGAGAAGTTTCGACGGGTGAGCTCACGCCCAAGGAGACAGGCGATTCGAAACGGGGACGCACTGGTTCTGTTCAGACTTGGTGACCTCGTTGATCTTGGCGTGCGAGTAGTGCTTCTCTTGCTCCGCCGAGAGCGCCTTCTGGGGCGCGCTGGGGGATCCGGCGCCGCCGCCGTCGAGCGTGGTCGTTGATGGAGCATTCGAACCGAGATGACGTCGTTCAGCCATGGCCAGCAGCCAGCGCTCGGGCGAGAGGCAGATGTAGAGCGGGAGCAAGCCGAGCAGCGATAAGGCGCAAGACGACCACCTCTCTGGCGGTCCCGGAGCTGATGCCAGCGATGAAGATTTCGACCTCCAGAATAAGTTTAAAATTGTCGTCGAGCGCGGAGGCGCGCGCGGGGTGAGAGAACACGCGCGCGCGGAGTGATCGGTTCGAAAAGTCCGGTTCCTCGTCCCTGCTTTTTTGACTCGCAGCTCACCTGTGCGCTTACGCTCGCGCCGAAGCATTCCGCGGCAATCAGCTGCTTCTCGTCGTCCGCCCACGCCCCGGCCCGCGAACAGCAGGACGTTCGCCAGCTATGATAGCAGCAGCAGACTGGACCGCTTGATCGCCCAAGCAAAAGTCCAAGCGCAACACGCTTCTCTCCTCTTCTATGCTGCACTCAAGCCCAGCCATTGGCGTAGATATCGCGTCGGATCGCCGAAATCTGACAGCCTTCGCTACTGGCCCGCTTATCGGCAACAAGACGGACCGTTCAGAACTCGTTGACGCATGCCCATGTTTTCGGCAGCCCGCTGCTTGCAATTCCGTCTGAAAGCAGCGCAACGGGATCGCATGTCTCGGCCGGGCGACCACACGTTGGCAGGAAGAAGCGACATGCCTTCTATCGGAGGAAGAAGGCGCCGTCGGAGCAGATCGGCGCAATTGCAAAAGGAAGGAACGCTTGAGGAACGTCCTTAGCTTGCTGCTGATCGTCGGCGTTCACAGCGGGACAATGCGTGAGCACTTGTCAGCAGATTTAATCTGTGAGTCCTCGATTGGTGAGGCTGGGGCTGTAGACGGTGCTCGAGCAAAGTCGAGAAGCGAGAAATCGCCGCGGCCGGGGTGGCGCGACTGATAAAGGCGCAGTCGCAAAGGCACGAGCCGAACCATGCTCAGAAGGAGCTATGCAGCTTGTCAAACAGAGAACCGAACATGGCAAACGCGAGAGGAGCGTGTCCCTCGGACCGCCGCGGAGCTCGCTTCCCACGTCCTCGGGCTTCCTTCGGAATGGTTGATAGAAAATACTTGCACAGACCCGATTGCGGTTTCAATGATGGCAAGCTAGTTTGCAAGCTCATTCAGGCAGGAAGAGACTACTCGACGTAGAGAACACGGGAGGAGGAGGAGTCGGTTCGCGACCGATCTCGTTGGCGACGCGCGCCGGCGGCTGCTCGAGCGCACCGACCTCAGAGGCCGTCGTGTCCAGCGTGCCGACAACGTTCACCTGCTCCTCCTCCTCTTGCGGTTCCGCCTTGACTCGTTTCGGATCCGGTTCGTCCGTCCCGCCGCCGCCTTGCGTACTCTCCCCCTCGACTTTGGGCTTGAGCGGCGAAGACGACGTCGCCGTCGTCGATTGAGTGACCGTGTTCGCAACAGCGGCGGGATCGACGCTGTCGGCTTTGCGTTTCCTCGAACCGGCTGCCGAAAGGTTCGGCGTCGACTCTCGAGAGGTGCGGAGCGAGGCGCGGGACGCAGCGGCTGAAGCAGAAGAAGCGGCGACGGCGTTCGAGCGAGACAAGGCCGCCTCGGCGTGACACGTCGCGTGGTAGAGCTGTAGGGCGAGAGGAGTGTGAGTGGAAAGATCCGAGACAGGGAAGGTCTCCACGAGAGAGCGAAAGAGAGAAACGCACCACCTTGTCGACGACGATGGCGTTCCACCAGACCCACTCTTCCTCCTCATCGGACCACTCGCTCTTGAACCGGTCCTGACAAATCGGACACGGCTTGTCTCCCAATCCGAGGGCCGCTTCGGGCGTACCGGCCGCGGGGACGGCGACTTTGAGCTTTTGGAGCGCGGCGCGGTCGATCGTGCCGCCCCCGCCGGGTTGGGACGCAGAGGCGGCGGCAGTTGCGGCGGCGCCGGCGGACAGCAGCGCCGACGAGGGTTGGTCCGCCGCCGAGAGAGGGTGGTGCGTCGCGTCCGACGTGTACCAGTCCTGTCGCCATCCACTCGAAAAGTTCAGTCCTGCGCAAGCGCGCGCACCTACGCACACAAGGAAGCAGATCGAGGAAAAGCTGCCCGCTCCTCACCTCTTCACTCGTGAACCAGCTCCGACCGCTCGCCCTCCCCGCCGCTTCCCGCATCCTCCGCTTGTGCACAAAGTGCCAATCGAGGTGTTCGTCCATCTTGCGCTTGCCGGTCCTCGATTCGGGTTGGCGCAGCCCACACTGGCGGCACTGAAGGGGCAGGAGCTGCAGATACAGGACGGCGAGGGCGTGCGGGCGAGGTCTGCGCCGAGGTGACGATGTTTTCGTTCCGGTTCCGGGAGGAGGAGCTCGTGAGTCAGTGGGGATTCACTTTCAAAGGCATGCGGCACAGCAAGGGTAGGCGCCTCCTCCCACGAGCGCGGTCAAGAAAGTCTCGGGGACGGAAACTCACGTCGCCAAATCGCCGCTGTTAAGCGTGACTCCCAACCGGATCGCCTCCTGCTCCCACACCGTCGCCATCTCGTCCCTCTCCACCAACGGCACCTTTTCCCGCCTCGTCGCGGTCGCAGCAGCGCTGCTCGCACCCTCCTCCTCCTCCGCTTTGACGAGGGCGACAACGTCCGGCTTTTGTTCGACTTTGGCGTGGGCGTGGGCGAGAGCGGGAGAAGCCGAACTACTCCTGCCGTTAAAGAGGTTGGCAAGTGCTCCACTCGCGCTCAATTGGGAGAGCAAACCGAGGTCGATCCCATTCACGACGCCCGGAGCTGGATTCGAGGCCGGGGCAGGGACGACGGGAGAAGGGGCGACGGCGGCGGCGGCAGGTACAGGCGCAGGCGCAGGTGGTGGCGGCGGCGGAGGAGGAGTCGGAGCGGCGGGATGAGGCGAAAAGTGTCGCGGTTGTTGCTGCTGCTGGTAGTACTGCTGCGGTCCGGGAGGTCCGGGTGGTGGCGGCGACAGGTGCTGATGCTGCTGACCCGCGTACGAAACCGGCAGGGAAGGAGGAGGAGGCGGCGATGCTTGCTGCTGCTGAACGAGCGGGGACAAGATCGTCGTCGTCGTCGAGGAAGGAACCACGGCAGCAGGAGGCAGCGGACTCGCGCTCGTCCCCCTCCCCGTCGAGGGCGGCGGCGCCAACGCCTGAAGTTGGTTCCTAATCTGAGTGACCTGCTCCGTCGTCAACTGGGTATTGAGGATCAAGTGTTCCAATTTCTTCAACGCGACAATCTGAGACGCGTTGATCTGGTCCGCCGCTCCCGCTCCCGTCGCCCCCGACATCGAAGGAGCGTTCTCTTGACGAAGGGTGAGGAGGCGACGGACATCGTACAAGACTCCGGAACGTTCGGTCGTCGTGGCCGTGTGAGGGAGTTGCTGCACCTGCCGCAGGTCAAAACAGTGATCATCAGTATCTTTTGTTGTGTGTCTTTCTCCTCCTCCTCCGAAGAAGAAGAGAGGCGTCGCCGCCGGAAAACCCACCCCGGCGTGATACATCTCTGCATCCTTGGTGGCCCGTCCGCCCAACCCGTCCCCTCTCCCCCTCGCACCAAACAACGCCGCCTCTATCCCCCTCTGCACCCTCCCCGCTCCCGACTCCCGGGGTTCATCCGGCTCCCTAAACAATTCGCCCCCGTCGGTGCCGCCCGTCTTCCACGTCCCGAGCAACTCTTCGAGTTTCGTGCGCGTGACGGGGTCGACGGCGTGATACGCCGAGAGAAAGGCGCGCTCGATGAAGCGGCTGAAGAGAGCGATGTAAGGCGCGCCGATGTTTTTGCAGATCGAGTCGAGGAGGTAGAACGCCGGCAAGAGGTATTGAGGCGGGCACTGTGGCGGGCGGGCGGGCGGCGGGTTCGTTTTTTTCCCCGGGTATTTTCGAGTTGTGAGTACGGAGTGTTGTGTGAGTTTGATAAGCGAATTGGGTCGGGATCGGCAAAGGAAAAGAGACGCAAAAAAGGGGGTCAGCGATGTCTTTGCTGTCTGAACGGAGCGTGCTCGTGCTTCGTGCGTGCGGAGGCATCCCTCGGACTTTGTAGCCTCAAAGCCATCGTGCGGCCGCGCAATTCAGACACGCCGGGGGATTCTTTCCTTCTTCTGCAAGGCAAAGAGAGCGAGAAAAAGTCTGCTGGGGCCGCCAGGCGCAAGTTCGCTTTTGACTCGCCTCCGCCTCTGTCGCAGGATGCAGCCGTACCGGGGACCGGGAAACAAAGCCTCGAGAGTCTCTTTTTTTTAGCGGCCAGCGTAGGGACGGTGCGCGCGAGTCTCGAAATGGCGAGAGGCGGGAAAAGCATCTTGGCCCCAGGAGAAGCAGCCGGTGCTGCTTCGACACTTGCAACGGGGAAAGACGATGGAGGCGCGATATACTACCGCCTCCTTCAGGGCCTCTTCTCCCTTAGAGAATGTGATTCTTGTTTGCAGGGCGGCCCGGCTGACAATCGTTCGCTCGAAAAAGAGTGAGGGGAACTCACGGTGCGGAGGTGTTCGTCAAAGCACTGAGCGACGACGCTGGCCATCCTGATGGCGTGCTCGTGGGCAAACAAGGTGAGCGAGGTGATGACGGGTTTCGAGTTGTAGGTCAAGTGGTCGAGTTGCTGTTTAAAGTAGCGCCGGAACGAGTTGGGATCGTGAGCGACGTCGGGCGGCGGGCGCAACTCGCCTTCCTTCAACGGCGGCGGGGCGGCGGTGACTGGTGGTGGCGTGTACTGGTGTTGTACGGGCACGGGTGCGGGTGCGGGTGCGGGTGGTCCATAGTCTGGATACCTCGGCTGCTGCTGCTGGTGGTGGTGGTGGTGATGCATCATCGGCTGCGGCGGCGGCTGCGGGTAGGCGGCAGGTGCGCCATAGTAGCCAGCTGGAGGCGGCGGCGGTTGAGCATAGTGACCGCCACCGTACGCATAGCCGCCCTGTTGCGGGGGAGGAGGTGCTGCATAGCCGCCCGGCGGTGGTGCTGTAGGGTTGCCGCCGTACGGCGGGGGGTAGCCCGCGCCTGCATAGTCCTGCGCATAGTGTGGCGGTGGCGGCGGGTACCAGCTCATGGCGTCGCGCGGTCTAGAGTGAGCGTGCAGAGAGTCGAGTCCGAGGGAGAGTGGTACTGTAATTCGAGAGTATTTGTAATGGGAATACAAAGGGGGAGGGAATTCCACCACGAGACGGGCGACGGGCGCACGCGCGGGTGCTCGTGTGTTCTTCCCCCGTCTCGACTGCTCTCCAGACGCCGGCAAAGTGAGCTCTCTATGCCTAGTGGCCTGTGCTTCTCTCTGCCTACACCTGTCCTACAACCCGCCGCAACGTTCGCCCGCGGTCCGCCCGTCGTCGTCGAGGTCGCCGTCGAGAGCGCGCGAGGGTTGTGGACCGAGCAGCTCGGCCGCGCCCCGTCTCGCCCGTCTCGCAACAACTCGGGGGGGACGAGAGGGTTAGATGAGGGGATCCAGAGGGAATGGATCGAGTCTAGGGTGGAATTGGCAGGGCCACTGCGTGAGAGAGGGCGGGCGAGGGAGCGGGGTCGCACGAGCCGAGCACCGACGGGCAGCACCGCCCACCTCGACTCGAGACAACCCTCACACCTCGCGTAGGGGGGGCCGTACACTCGACAGGCCGACCTTGGACGACCCTGCGACCCATACGGAATCCCTTCTTGCCCGCCCGGCGTGGCGGTTGCAGCAGCCTCGACTCGGTCGATCACGGGCGAGCTGACCCTTTTTTGCTTCCCCCTCCCTTTCTCTCGCCCTCCCCCGTTCACCCACCCAACAGATGAAGCAGATCTACAAGGAAGAGGAGCTCGAGATCCCGTCAGTCCCCCCCCCGTCCTTGGCTGCTCTCGTTGAACCCGCCCCGGCTGACCCCAAAAGAGTTGAAAATGTAGGGAGGGCGTCACGGTTGCCGTCAAGGCCCGTATTGTCACCGTCACCGGCCCGCGCGGTACCCTGCAAAAGGACCTGCAGCACACCAACATGTCGATCCGCGTCCTCGCCCCGTCGGACAAGGCCCTCAAGCCCGTCCACAAGGTCAAGCTCGTCGTCTGGCACGGCGCCCGCAAGCACGTCGCGTGCCTGCGTACCGTCCGCAGCATCATCGAGAACATGGTCACCGGCGTGCGCTACGGCTTTGCGTACAAGATGCGTCTCGTCTATGCCCATTTCCCGATCAACGTCATCATCGCCGACGACAAGAAGTCGGTCGAGATCCGGTGCGTCTCTCCCTGCCTCTCTCTTTTCGGTTTAGCCCCCATGGAGCTCACACACAAGTTGTGTCGCACCCAGCAACTTCCTCGGTGAGAAGCGCGTCCGCAACATCAAGTTGCTCGAGGGCGTCACCATCTCCGAGTCCAAGGCCCAGAAGGACGAGATCATCCTCGAGGGCAACGACGTCGACATGGTTTCCCAGTCCGCCGCCGTGCGTCCATTCCTTTTCCTCCACTTTTGGCGCGGTTGAAGTCGCGGGCGAGAACGCGGAAATCCCCCCCCCCGCGAGTTGACTTTGCTCCCCTTTCCTCCCTCGCTGACTCCGGTGCTCCGCAACGTACAGGACATCCACGGCACTTGCCTCGTCAAGAACAAGGACATCCGGAAGGTATGTATGACCCCCTTTTCGACCAAAAACGCGCGAGAAACTGACCCACCTTCCTCTCTCCCCTCCCCGCGCCTTCTGCGACTTCCCTACTTGGTCCCTAAACGTTTAAAACGCTAAGTTCCTGGACGGCGTGTACGTGAGTGCGAGGACTCATGTCACGGAGCCCGAGCAGGCGTAATTCTCTTCCCTCCTTCCGCTGCAACGCCGGCCTTCGTCTGCGGTCGCCCCAAGCATCCGGTTGCAAAGCGGCTCGAGATTGTCCTCGGTACGCCATGTCGTGAGCTTCTCCTCTGGATACACTCGCTCTCGTCGTCTTCGCGGGAAGCGCTTTTGAGCAGCGCGCGTCCACATGACGGTGAGGCGATCGACGACTAGTTCCTCCGCTTCGAAAGCTGCCGCGGTCGCCAGGAGTGGCTCGGAAGAATCAGCAGCACATCTAGTCGTCCGTATAGGCAGCACGCTGTAAGGAGAGTGAGCCACGGCCGTGGAGTCTGCAGAACTCGATCGGCCGCCTCCTCGCTTCCGGTGCACGTGCCGACCGGGCCGGTCGTGCCGGCGCCTCTTCCGCTTCCGCGCGCTGAGAAGGCCGACGCGCGCTCTGCTCGGTCTATAGTAGCTCGCTTCTGATGACTCTGCGCTATACCGACAAAGCTCTTGCAGAGTGCACAGCCTCCTTGGGACTCAGTCCAACCCCGCGCTGTCGTTTCGAACAGTTCCTGTTCGCCTTCCAGCTCTCGCCGAATCGCCGGTCCACACCCCGCCTCGCTCGACTCATTCTACCAGTCATGACCAAAACGGGCGAGTACAACCCCGCCGATCACCCAGACGACCAAGATACAGACGGCGGGTACAGTACCGACGACCTCCAGGGAGACGACAGCGACGATAGCGACGACGATAATGAGTTGCCAGACCTCCTCCGCGACGCGGGTCTTGCCCGAATGGGTCTTCGATCGGGTCGAGGTGGTGGCGCGAGGCCCACCGCGACGACCCGCTCAGGCACCCAGTACCGGCCACCAGCAGCAGCAGGCGACGCCGGCGTAACTTGTCGTCTTTCGTCGGTGTAACGGATTTTCCTCTTCCTCTCTTCCCCCGTGCCCGGGGGTCCCGGACACTCTTTCCTCTCGTCCACTTCTGCCTCTGGCGTTGAGCAGCGGAGAGGGGTGGGTGCATTCTTTCGAAGTGCCGGCGGCAGGGCTCCGCGAGGGAGGGAGACTCGGGCCGATTCCGCCCTCGAGATTTTTTTCGACTCGCCCCCCCCCCGACGCTTACGGCGGTAGCAGCGACAAGTTGTGCGACACACCATCACCACGGCCACTATAACACGGCGACCAGCTCGTATCGAAGTCGCACAGACACTGGTGCACCGCCCGCTCGGGCGCGCATGAGTTGGGAAAAAAGCTGGGCGACCTTCCCGTTCCTCCGACATGGCTGGGAGACATGACCCCACTGTACGAAAAGCCCAGCTCGTTTCAGAATCTCGCGCACAGACCCCGGCCTGCTGCTCACTCGCGCGCGCGAGTCGGCGGCGGCGAGTTTTTTTTTTTTTTTGGATCTCTCTCTCGGGACTTCCCGCCAGAAGCGAGCGTGTTTCCCGTTCTTCGCTGAGCTTTGCTACGAACAATGGCTCTCTCCATATATGGGCAGGGGAGTCTTCGTCGCGAGCAGAACTCGAGCAGTCTGCCGGTGTTCGCCGGGAAAGTCCACATCGATCAAGCTCGTGTGCCGCCCAGCTACATACACGCAAACTGAGTGACAAGTGGGGGACGAGCCTTGCCAACCTTGCGCTGCTCCTTTCGCACATACAAAGTGCCGTCCGAACACGCTTTGCCACAAGAAGCTTACGGGAGGTTTCTGCAGAAGGCCAACGCTGGGCGCTTCTCTCTCGACGACAAAGATCCAACTCTCGCCACCACTGAACTTCCCCGGGCACGATACCCAGCGTAACAGACTCAAGGGCACGACTTCAAACTTCAAGCGCATTGCATCAAAATCGTAGAGACAACGAGGAATCGGTCCTCCTCCTTCAACTGCACTCGTTCATTCATGCATGAAACCCGAAAGCCCTCTCCCCTGATCAAGCGGAACCTGTTTCAGATCGATGCCTTGCCGTTCGACGATCCGGCTTCGGCGGCGGTGGCGGTGGCGGCCTCGTCGTCGTCTTTCTCGTCCGCAGCGGTGGCGGTCGCGGTGGTCGTGGCGGTGTTGGCCGACTGCTGCTGGGCACGAGCGCGGGCAGCCTCGACCAGGCGATCGCAGCGCTCGCGTTCCAACTTGTACTCTTCACGTAGCTCCGCCTCGACATCACAGTTGCGCGTGAATGGCTTGGTCGAACCCCTGTTCGCCAGGATAAGGTGAGGGGCCTCGTCGGCGTGAAGGGGACGGTCCGCGCCTGTTTGAGAGGGTAGGGCATGCGGAATGCATCAGCACTCGGGTTCTGGAATGTACTACCGAGGCAAAAAGATTGGTGTGCGAGCGAGGGCAGCAGGCCGACAGAGAGAGGACTGACCGTCATTTTGCTTGCACTCGGCTTCCTCTAGCTCGATGGGGTGCAAGGGCGGCATGATGACTCTGCTTTGGTGAGGGTGCTTGGTCTCTTGATCTTCTGTCCTCTGCGCGGGGACGATGAGATGGGAGTCAGAAAGAGAGAGAATCTGCGTCGTCCGTTTTGGTCGGTGGTCCGTGATGACAGCAACTCTCGACAGGAGCTTCGGGAGACTCCGCGGAGCTGCGCGCGGCGGAGCAGAATTCGTGAGCTCACCTACAAATCTTCTCTAGACTCACCCGCTGGCTTGAAGCGGGACTGGAGCAGCTTTGCCACCCTCCAAACGAGAGAAAGGCGACCGACGCGGACCGCCTAGCAAATTCAGAGAGGGATAGGGAGAAATGGGACGCTGGGGAACATACTACATTTACGTTGTGCACGCTTTCCTGTATAGCCGGGACGCATTTCACACTTTGCTGTGAGCTGAGAAGGCCGACGAGTTGACCGCCAACCGCGAAAGCTTGCCGTACATCTCCCGGTGAACGTGCAAACGCGGATTCGAAAGCAGAGGAAGCTCGACTTTTGAAATGCATGGAAGTCTGTACAGATGCTGGTGTTGAGGCAGGGTATGAAGTAGACAGGAGCGAGATGGAAGAGAAAACAAGCGGAGAGTCAAGGTTGAGGTCGACGCGACGACGTTGAGGGCGCGAGATTAAGCGGTGTAGGGGGGCGGTGCGCCCTCGACAATCTCTGCGACGTGGGCAGGCAGCGTCGCCGCCTCAACAGGGTCGGCAAACGTGTACCCGTAGGCCTGAGCTTTCTCAACGGCGGCTTCGAGGGCGCTGGCGGTCGGGAGCTCCCATCCCTTCGGGAAGTCTTCCGAAGTCGTGTGCACCATGTCGTGGAACAGCCTCTGCAATTGCATTGAGCCAGGTCGGAAGACGGACGGAAGACGGTCAGACGCTTGTACCGAGTTCTTCAAGTCTGCTTCCTCTCCATGCCTGAAAACTACTGCTCCACTTACCGCGGTCGCGGTAAGCTTCCTCGGCAGGCGACGAGGTTCGGGGAGGGGCCCGCCCTAGATGTCGGAGAGAAGAAAAAGAAATCAGCCGGAGCGCTTCCGGGACGAATGAGGGGGACACCGGTGGCCGAGAACTTACATTGTCGAGGCGCTCTTCCAGCAGCTCGATACGGTCCAGCACACCCTCGCTCTCTCCAGCCGCCCGAGCAGCGCTGTACATGTCGTTGTACCCAGTATCTATAAAGGGCAAGACAGGCTCAGCCGGGAGCAGAACGATGGCCCAAGGATCACAGAAAATTGAGAAGGGCATGATGGGGAGAGCAGTAGAAGGCAGTAGACTTACCATCTTCCAGGATCTTTTTGACATACGCCGTGACGAACTCTTGCAAGCCCTTTGAAAGATTTTGGAAGCCGTAGAGGTTGCTCAAGTCGACGGCATCCGTGGCGTCCGAGTCTTCGACGATCAGAGTTTTGAGGGTCCTCTTGAATCCGTCCGCTATGGCATGATGAGGGTGTCAGAGTAAATTAGGCCAACAATAAGGGTTGGTGGTGACCGAGTGCTCACCGTTGATGGCGCACGGGCCTCTCGATGGAAAGGAGCGTTTCTGCTGACGTGTGAGTAACACCAACTCCAATACGCAATCGTTATCTCGACTCTGGTCCGAAGTCAAGTAAAAGCACTTGTAGCGTTTAAAAAGGGCGAAAAAAACGGGATCAGGGGATCTCACAGTCAGGGTCCGAGGTCCAGAAAAGCGGAGGGGAAAGCCTGCTGTCGTTGCGAGAAACGCGTCGTGATCTACAAGCTCGCCAGAGGCATCCGCTTCGAAGCCTGCCGCACTCCGAGGTCCGCGAGAACTGCGAAGAGAGGACAAACCGGATGAGCTCCGTCCCTTTCGAACGAGCCAACACAGCACAAACAAGAACTCACCCTCATCCGCCCCACCGAGGAGCGTATCAAAGTGGAACGTCCGCTGGTGCTGCTCGATCAAGCGACCCATCCCACCCTGAGTGATCCCGCGACCGCCCCAGATCTGGACCGCGTCGTCCGAGATCTCGCGACCGCACCGCGCGAGGTAGTACTTCAAGAGGGCCATCGGACCGGCGAGGGCTTGAGACTGCTCGGCGTAGGAGAGCTTGGTCCTGCGGGGTGGGGTGGGGGTCAAAGTCAGCGAGGTTGTTAGGGGATGGCGGAAGGCAACCAGGATTATACGCACATCTGGTAGGTGATGTGCTCGAGCCAAGTCTGACCGGCATCAATCTTGGCGATCATCTTGGCGAACCTGTGCGTACGTGCGACGAGAGACGCGAGGTCAGCTCCGAGGAAAAAAAAACACGAAGAGGCCCGTCCGAACTCGCAGGCGGGGGCGCTTACTTTGCTCGCACGACCGCATTGTCGATGAGCCTCTTGCCGGCCGACATGCGCAAGTGAGCCCACTTGAACGTCTCTTCGTAGATGAGACGGTTGTACCGCGCGATCCGGACGCAGATGACCCATCGCTCGTGGTTGAAGTTCGAGAGGATGACTGCGCGGGCGGTGGCAACGGCGGTGGTCAGCCTCGTGTACACGAGGTCAAAAGGCGTAGTAAGAAAAAGAAGTGGCACCCTTGAGTCCGTTGCCGACGCCTCCGAGGACATTCTCTACCGGAACCTTGACGCCTTCGAAAAAGACGTACGCCGTCCCGGCCGACGCCGAGTACGAAGTCTTGATCTTGCGCGTCTCGACATTGTCGTCACGTTCAATGAGCATCATCGAGAGCGAGTTGGGGCCCGTCCGAACTGCCGTCATGAAGTAGTCGCTGAAGTGGCCGCTGCGGAGGATTCGAAAAACTTCAGCGGGCTGTTTCTCGCTCAATTTTGGCGTAAATAGGTCCGTTTTGCTCACTTCGTGATCCACTTTTTTAGTCCTTTCACCGTGTAGTATTTTCCATCGTCCGAGAGCGTAGCGGTGGTGTAGATGCCTTGAACGTCCGATCCAGCGTGCGGTTCGGAGATGGCAAGCGAGATAAACTTCTTGCCGCTGTCGGAGCACTCTCGTGAGCTTTGAGTACACCCAAGAGAGCTGTGGCAGCGTGCTGAGGGCGCCAGAAAGCGGGAAAAACGCACGCGAGGACGTCGGGCAGGATCCGGTTCCGCAGCTCTTCGCCGGCAAAGTTGAGGATCGGCGGCAAGCCGATCACCATACCGGCTTGCAAGCCTGCCATGTACTGCGTTCAAGTGGTCGAGAGTCCGGGGCGGCGGGGAGGGCGTAACAAAAAAACAGAGTCAGCTGAAGCTTTTGAGTCGCTGCGGGCGAGTACCGGGGCGACTCACACCCGGAGCTCCGACACGGCACATCTCTTGAACGACGACGAGTTCGTGCTGCGAGGCATGGAAACAAAGTCAGCCCGATCGAGAGCCCATTCCGGGAGGAAAGACGCCCCGGCCGCCCTCACAAAGTAGTCAAACTCTTCTCCCCTCACTCCCCCGGGCAGCGTCTTGCCATGCAAATGCCTCCCCGGTCCCATCCTCATCGCATGAATGTCCCACTCGGGAGTCCCCATCAACTCGACCAACTTGCGCGTCGGCCTCTCGCCACTCAGTTCAAACTCTTGCGCCTCGGCGCGGACGCGCGAGTCGAAGAATTCGCGCATCGAGGTTTGCAAGGCGCGATGAGAGGGCGAGTAGTAAGGCGAGAAAAGGTTCGGGTGGAGCCAGTCTGGTTCGGCATGCGGGACGGGACTCAGTTCGCCGTCGACGGGGAGGAGGTATTTCTTCCCTGGGGCGGTCTCGGACGCCTTCGCCGGAGCTAGTCGACCGATCCGGAGTCGGTCATACTTGGTCAAGACGTCGGACCGGTGCAGCGAGAAGAATGGTTCGCTCGCGTCTTGTCCGGCAATCTCGCGCGCGAGGAGGACGCCCGCGCCGCCCGGGTGCAACTCTGCGAATTTCGATAGGCTGCGCGCACGTCACCGTCATCGTCGAGTGACGAATCACGAGAGAACGGGGAAAGCGAAAGAGGAGGAGTACACCAGTCAGCGGAGTTTTTTGAACCAGAAATCACCGCCGGGAAGGTTGGCCGGACGGGAGCACGCACTCGTATACGTTTCCGTTGACGACGAGCCAGAGATCTCCTTCCTTGTTGTGCTGTCGGTAGTCATCGGTGTCAGTGTGTGTCGGCGAATAGAGAGAGCTCCTTTGTGAAGATGTGGGGACTCGTCGAGAACTGAGAAGGTCGAAAAGCGAACGGCGGCCAGCCCTCACCTGCTGCACCTGCTCGAGGGTGTATTCCGTGTCTTTGGCCATGTCTTTCGATACTCGGTGCACGTCTTGATCAACGAGCTGTGGAGCGAGAGGGAAGAGAGAGCGAACAAGTGTGTTCCGGACGAGTGAGGCGCTTCCTTTCTTTCGGCCGAGAGAAGGCGGCAAAGTCGAGCTGCCGATCGAGCCGGCGCCAACTTTGGCTCTTCTCTAGACTCGGCTCGCTGCATCTTTTCATAGTATAGCATCAGAAATCGGAAACTTCAACCAGCCGAGGACTTCAGGTGAAAAGGACGGACACTGACGAGAGAAGGTTTCGAAAGTGTAGTTTCCCCCTGAGCAGGACTTGGAGCGACAGCGGCGATGTGACCGACCGCGACTTTGCGGGAAGAGAGACGCGTCTCTTCTGCTGCACACGGCAGACGGCGACAAGATGGCGCGCTCGAAGCAGACCAAGAAGCGAGTCCAGCAGCCCGCCGCCGAGTCGTCCGAAGACGAGGGCCAAGAGTGTGCGTTGGCCGTCCTTCTCCTCGTCGGGGGAGGAGTCCCGCCATCTCTTTCGCGTCACGTTGATGGGGGAAGTGCGCGCACTCTATGCACGGCGATTGATTGATCCATTCGCGATGGCCTGTAGACGAGGTCAAGAGGTTCCTCGACCACCGCAGGACCGTGAGTCCCACCTCTCCCCCTGCCCTGCCCTCCTCAATCCCCTGCTGACCCGTTTCATGGCCGCACAGAAGAAGAAAGGACTCGAGTACTTTGTCAGCTGGGTCGGTTACAGCGCGAGCCACAACTCGTGGGAACCCGCAGAGAACGTCTCGACGTGAGTTCCGCTTCGTTTGAGAGAAAGGTGGGAACGAGATCTCACACGACGCTGCACCCACAAACAGCGCCGACCTCCTTTTGGCGAAGTACTGGAAGAACAAGTCCCCGGCGGAAGAACTCGACCGGTACGACCCGGGCACGTCCGCCTACCGCAAGTTTATCGCCACCCACCCCGAAGTGAACCCGGCCAACAAGTTCAAAAAGGCCGCCACCACTACCACTGCCAGAGATAAAGCTGCTTCGGCTTCTCCTCCCAAGAAGAGGACGAGTTCCAAGAGGAAGGCGGACGACGACGACGAGGAAGAAGAGGAGGAAGACGTCAAGCCCAAGGCGACGAGGAGGAAGAGTACCGGTACTACGGGTGCGACCCCCAAGAAGAGGCAGAGCAGCAGGAGCAGCACGGGAGCGACGCCGCAGAGGAAGAGGGCGGCGAAAAAGGCCAAGAAGGATGAGCCGGAACCCGAGCCTGCCGAGTCCCAGGAAGAGGAGGAAGCCGTCGAAGAAGAAGAAGAAGAAGAGGAGGAGGAGGAGGAGGAGGAGAGGGAGGCACCGATGGCTCCTGCTGTGGGAGATGGGGCTGAGGAGGAAGAAGAAGAAGAAGAGTCGGGAGAGCTCGTCGATTGGGAGACCCTTCCCTTCGCCCAGAACGCCAACTGGGAGGTGCGTCCTCCCTTGTTCCCTCTCTCTAGGCCTCTCGTTCCCACGAGGACTGAGAAACTGACGCGGATCCCCGCGCACTAGGACGAGATCGACCAAGTCACGACGGTCCGGATGGACGGCGAGATCCCGCGCGGCCTGACGGGGCAGGCGCGACTCGACGCCGAGCGAAACGTCCGCGAGACGATGATGAAGTACCTCGTGCGGTGGCGGAGGCACGGGAACGACGCCGCCTCAGAGGAGGAGGAGCAGTTGCAGTCGGATGTGCCCAACTTGGTGTTGAAGGAACGGGCGCCCAAGGCCATTATTCGCTTCTTCGAGGTGCGTTTTCGGTTCTCTGCTTTTTGATTCCTTTTTTATAACCGCTCTCTGGCCTCCAAAGTTTCTGACTGAATGACTTGTTTGGAATACAGGCCCGGATCAAGTTCCGTCGAGCGGATGGAGCGTACGCCCAGCCCAAGGAACAGGAAGAAGAGCCCAAGGAAGAGGCCGCCGCTGCTGTTGCAGAGAACGGCGCTGGAGAGGTTGAAGCTGCAGGCGAAGCGGCGGCGGAGGACGACGAGGATGAGGAGGAGGAGGAGGAGGAGGAGGAGGAGGAGGCCGAAGCGGAGGCGATGGCGGTCGATGGAGCTGCTGCCGAGGAAGAGTCTGCATTCGGCGTCGAGGAAGCGCACTGCTGAATGATGTCTCAAGGAAGGAGTGAAGAACGAACCCGCGGAAAAACTCTTGGGGATGGCCATCCTTGTTCGGATGTGTGTGTTGACCTGGCCTTTTCTTTCATTGTTGCTGAAACTCTTGGGGTGGTGCCATGTTCCTTACTCTGCATATGGTGAGGGAGTGAGTGGTGACGTGGCGACGGAGTGACGCGCCCGCGCCCCGGCTGCTGCTTCCCGACGACGTGACGACGACGTCGCGCTCTCTTCTCCCCGCGTCTCACAGCTGCAGTTGCAGTCAATCAAGGGACTGTAGCACGCCTGAAAGATGGCACCGTTCCCTTCGAGTGTACGCTCTCGCTCGGGCGGCGGCGGTTCAACTTCGCTCTCATCCGGAGGCTTGCTGCCGCTCCATTCGCCCTCGGCGTCCTCGGCGATGCAAGCAGGCGCAGGCGGAATGCAGCACGCCTATCCGCCTGCATCCTCTCCGAGGTCCACCTCGCCCGTCGACCAGCAGCAAGGAGCGGGGATGGGCGCAGGCGAGACGCCGCAGCAACGGCTGCAGAGACTCGACCCGCGTCGCCTCTTTGGCGCGATCAAGGCCCCCAACCACGGCGGGATCCTCAAGGGCGGACTCGGAGGGATTACGCAGGAGAGCACAGAGACTGTACGCAGGTGCCTCGAGGTCAGTCCGCCCGCCCCCCTTTGCGAGCGAGGCTTGGCGCGCACGATTTTCATTGACCGAAACTGCTGACACCTATGGGGATTTGACGGTGTGCGTGCAGGAGAACCACATCCAGTACGTGTCCTGCTTCTGATTTGGGCGACGCGAATGCCGGCGAACTTCTGACAAACGCCCCTTTGCAGTTCCCACACTTTCTTCAACGACAAGGGCTTCCACAACCACTGCTCGCATCACCGTAAGCTAGCTGCTCGCGCGACTGTCTTTGACTTCCTACTCGAGCCGGCCGTCTTTCCACACGAGATCGCCGCTGTTTTGTGGTGATCGAACCGGCAAAGGCGCGCGCGAGCCAAGTTTGGGCATCCGCGTTCTCCAAAAGCACTCGGGAGTTTGGTTGCCCGCCCACTCGTCGCCACCACCAGCACCACGAGTATTGCAAGATCCCGAAAGCTGACCTCCTTCGTTCATGTCGCCCACGCAGTCCTGGCGGCCTACAGCCTCGGAGCCCCTCCCGCACTCTTGCAGGACATTCTTGAACTCCACCGCGAGACGGCCTCTGTGAGTGATGCCGTTCCTTCGATTCGAGGCATAGTGAAACTCGGCTTCTCACACCCCGCCGCCGCCGACGACGCCGCCACAGAAACCGATGCCGACGATTGCGCCGATCGAGATCAACGAATCGAACTGGACTGAATACCTCGGAGACGAACGGTTCGTTTCTCGTGCTTTCTAGAGAGTCTCTGCCCACACAGCTACTCACCTTCATACTCCCTCGGCAGCTACTACCCCAATTACCTCGCCTTTTTCCACCGCCTCATCTCGACCCCGCCCGCTTCGTCGTCCCCCTATGCCGACAAACCGACGAGCGTCGTCCCCGTCGTCGAACAGTACTTGTTTGGCGGCGAAGGGCAGATGCTCGTGCGAGCGGTCAGCGGAGCGTTGCACCCTTTGATCCACATCGGACACGGGATCGAATTCGGGTTGGACGGACACGTCGCAGAAGGTGAGTTCTCTTTTCGGTTCTCAGAAAGAGGACCTTTTTGAGCGCTGCTGATGAACGACGTCTCCTCGCCGTGGCAGGTCTCGCCCAATGCGCCGTGCACGACCCGCGTGTCGCCGCCTTGTTCCCGGAAGAGTGGCCTCCTCAGCCTCCCCGCTCGACGAGCTTTGCCTCGAGCATCACTTCTGCCTTTTCCGCGCTCCGCTTCGCCGGTCCGAGCCACAACTCTTCCTCCTCAGCGTCAGGGCAACACGGGAATGCTCGCCCGGTAGGGACGACCGGCTTGCCGTACTTCCACTCGATGACGATCGCCTCGCCCGATCGTTCCTTTGCCCGCACGGCCGCCAACCTCCCGCGCCAGCCCGGTTCGCGGCGCTACCCACGCGAGGGTTTGTCGGGCTTCACGATCCTCTCCCGGATCCTGCAAGACGAGGCGCTCGCTCCGGGCCAGGCCAACTCGCTCGACGACGCGAGCAAGTTGGACGCGTGTGTGCGGAATCGGGCGAGTCGGATCAGGCAGTGGTGTGAGGAGTGGAGGTTCAGTACGGAGGAGAGGATCGAGTGGGACGATCCGCAGGATGCGGCGCTGTCGGATGGCGGCGAGGAGGCGCGGAGGAGGAGGCGTGCGGCAGGGGGTGCGGGGGACAACAACAAGGGCAAGGGGAAGAGCATGGCGGCGCCGCCGTGGGACGAGATTGTCGAAAAGTGCGAGGAGCTCGTCTGGATGGCGACTGTCATCTATGCCGCCGCGGCCCGCCCCGGTTACCAGAACGTCAAGCTCGACTTTTTCACGTACGTCCCTTCCCACCTCTCTCTTGACTTTGAGAGATTGCCCAGGTAACTGACTGAAAGGGGGTGGTGCTGGACGAAACGACAACAGGATGCACGGCCTGACGAGCGTCCTGTTCCTCCCCTCGATGCTCGAAGTCCTGTCGCCTCACTTGAGACCGTACCTCCTCATGTCGCATTTCCGCCTCGTCGTCGCCTACTGGGTCTCTCGCGGTCGCCCCGAGTTGTACATCTCGGAGGGACTCATGATGGCGACGGCGGCGCCGGCTCCGCCTGCTTCTTCTTCCTCGTCGTCGTCTTCGGCGCCGGCGAGGGATTCGGCTGTGCGGAGGGCGCTCGAGAAAGCGCGTGCTCGTGCTGGACAGGGCGGCGGCGATTCTGATCACCAGCAGTCGTACGAAAAGACCCCGCCCAGTCTCAAAGAAGACGCCAACGCCGCCGACGGGGGCGAGGACCCGTACACCAACCCGTGGCTCAAGGTGTTGCAGAGCGCAATCGACCACGACGACGAGCACGTGACGAAAGTGGTCCGGTCGTTGTACTGGGCCGCGACGCAGTTTGGTGCGAGTCCGAGGGGCATGTTTACGAGCAGCTTGCCCGGATCGGAGGACATGGACGGGACCATCTTTATCCGCGGTGAGTTGGGCCGGCCCACTATTCTCTTTTCCTTTTTTTTTCCTCGTGAGACGAGATTGATTACACGGGGCTGACTTATAATGATGATGATGATTGCCCCTTGTCACGCACGCCGTACCAGCCGCCGGTTTGACCCTGGCCGGTATGGGTTGGGCGCACGAAGGCGACGCAGGTCGTCCCGGAGCCTGGGACCGGTCCGCGCTCGGGTTCGACTCGACCTGGTCCTCTGACCGACTCTTGCCCGGAGCCGAGTGGCCGCCTCTTGCCGTGTCCGCCAACAAGGACAAGGGCAAGAGTCGCGCCTCGAGCTTTTCGCTGAGTTCGATGGCGCCGATCGGTCAACTGGGAGGAGGAGGAGGTGGTGGGAACGGAGCGGGAGCTGGAACGAGGACGAGGAGTGGGACGGTGGTCCCCGTCCCTGTTGTTCCTCAACCGCCTCTGAGCGTCGCGATCGACTATTCCGGACAGCAATACCACGCCTCACACCCGCCGCCTTTACCTCCTCTCACCATCGACGTTTCCGCCGCCGCCGCCGCCTCCGCCGCCTCCTCTTCTTCTTCGTTCCAGACTACCACCACCTCCCACTCTCGAACCGGAAGCCGAAACGGCAGCGCGTTCTCCACCCCGACGGGGAGCGGTAGTCGTTCTCCCGCCGGATCCATCTACAACGGCGGCAACGGCGGGGACGAGATGACTCGTATCGGTGGTCCGAATGGGAATGGGGGCAGGCAGGGGTGGAGGCGCGTCGGAGGGGAGACGACCGAGGAGGAGGTCGAGAGGAGGGCAATGGAGGAAGAAGATCGCGAGTTGATGGGCTGAGTGAAAGGACTAAAGGGGTTTGCGTCCCTCTTCCCCCTCTTTGCGCATTCTGTAAAATCTTTTTTTTTTTTTTTTGTATGAACCGATTCATCCGGAACTGAACAGACAGTTTGGAAACGGTACGAATGACGAGCTGCACCAAGTTAGGCTGCGTTTTGGCAACTCGAATATTGTGGCGATCCGGTCACGTTTCGAAAGTTGCGCGAGTTGAGTACCGGCCCCCTCTCCCATGCGGTCTCCGAAGGATACCTATACTTGCACTGCACTTGCTTGCTGCCTGTCTCTCCCTCCAATTGGCGCGCACGCGCTCTCCGGCCGTGATCTCGTTTGCGCTGTCGCTTCCGAATTGGGACGACAGCTTTGAGCTGCTTCTGACGCAACGCAACGAACATGCGATGTATGAGCTCGGAAAGAGGGGGGCGCAATGACTGGGCTGGGGGTATAGACAGGGTTTCCTTTCAGGATATTGACGGACCCTCTTTCGTGACGAAGGGTGAGGGAAACAACAAGGTGGTAACCAAGACTCGAAGGAAAAAAGACCACACGCCCTCACCCGAGGTATCTGAGGATGAAGTAGAAGCACACCAAGGTGACCACCCCACCCCCGAGCAGGAAGTACCAGTCCTCGCTCGTCCTCCTCTCGACAAACGCAATCGTGTTCCGACTCAACCCCAACGTGTTGGCCGCGCTTCTCAACCTCCTCTGCGTCCCTTTCAAGACATCCCGCTGGGACGCGAGGTTGGAGAGGACGGCTTGACCTTGGGAGAGGTAGGCGTCGAGGGTTTGAGAGGTCGACGAGAGAAAGTCGTGCTCGGAGAGGGCGGCGTTGGTCCGCGAGTCGTAGCCGTACGACGATTGTGGTTGTTGTGGGGGTGAAGAGGTTGGGTAGGCGGAAGGGGAAGGGACCCAAGGTGAATTGGGAGTATACCGAGAGGAGGGGCGTTGCTGAATGGCGGGAGACGAGGTGGCGGCGGATATTGAAGACGACGTCGATGCGGCCAACAACTCGGACCTGTCTGCTGCCGATTTCTGCAGAACAGTGCACAGTCAGAAGAAGATGACACGGCGAGTCAGAGGGGACCGGCGTGCCTGTACGCGCTTGTACTCGACGCTGTACTGCTCGAGGTCCTTCCTGAACCGCTCGACCCTCGCGATGGCCTTTTCCCTAATCTGCGGGACGATCTCCCTCCTCGCCATGTGATCATAGTCGTCGACGGTGTGTTGCAGTTCCGCGAGGGTCGACTGGATGCGCGAGTGGATCGGGGACGAGGCGGGGGGGATTTGGTTCTGCGCCGCGAGCGAGGCGAGGTGTTGCAGGTCGGACGAGAGGGAGGAACATTGCCGGAGGGCGAGCGTGTACAGCGAGTTCATCGCGCCGGGCTACGGTCTCTCTCTCGAGTCGCCGGGAAGGAGACAACCCTCGTCTCTCTCTGCGTGGCTTTCACTCTCGTTTCGACGTCTGTGTCAGCCAGACTTGGACAGATACGGCTGAACAGAGAGCACTCCTCTCTCGGCTTGGACGCGCAGTCCTCCTGTGAGTCAGCTCGCCTCGCCTCGCCTCGCCAGCCGCGTCCTCCTCCGACTCGTGTCCGCCCCACACCCGACCTCGATCATGGACCCGCGCTCGGGGGAAGCGACCACGTTGGAGCGCAGCGCCTCGGTCCTCGCGCGCCAACTCGCCATGGCCAAACTCACAGGCCAACCTCCCCCCGCCGTTCCTCAAGGGCTACTCGAACCGTTGCCGACGTTGGAGCAACTGCAGCAAAAAGCCAGCGGGAGCAGCAGACCCAGGTTGGGCAGGAACAACACGGTCACCAGTGCTACACCACCCGCTTTCGGTGACGACCGACCCCGACCCCGACTCGGCCGCAGCAACACCGTCTCGGAGGCACCGCCAGACCGTCAAGCCATCGGCGCCAATCTGATTCGAAAACTGTCGGCGAGGAGGGGAGGAGGAGGAGGAGGAGGAGGAGGAGGAGACCCCTCTCCCTCTTCTGCTCCTCCTACCGCTGCTGCTGCTGCTGCTGCTGCTGCTGCCGCTGAGCTCCCACCGCTCCCGCCTGCGCTGCCACTACCGTCCCTCCCATTCTCGCTCGCGCATCCCTCGACTTCCGACCTACCGCCACCGACAACAACAACAACAACAACAACGCAGCCACAAGAGGACGACGACGCCGACGACCAACGGGACCGAGAAGAGCCAGTCGTCTCCTCCTCCTCGCTCCGATCCGGTTCCGCAACCTCCGCAACCTCGACCGACATCTCGACCTCGACCTCGTCCTCATCGCCTCCTTCGTATACTTTTCCCCCTCCCTCAAATTACCACAACGATGCGAGGATCGATCCTCGACGCGTGAGACCGCTGGCGACGTTTGGGATCGCCGCCGTCGAAGGGGTCCCCGCTCCGTCGCGAGTGACGGCAGTCACCTCTGAAGGAGGAGGAGGAGGAGAGGAAGACCCGCGAGGGTATCGCTATCGCGAGAGGGGCAGCAGCGCTTCGAGCAGCCTCGTCCTGCACCAGCAACAACGCGCATACGCTGATGATGCGCAGCTGCGGAGGACTGGATCGATCTCGGTCTCGTCGATGTTGTCGTCGCCCGGTGGGACGAGTGAGGAGGAGGATGGAGAGGAGGGGGAGTTGAGTACTAGGGGGGGCGACATGTCCGGCGGCGGTGGCGGCGGCGGTGGCTTTTCTTCTTCGGGTGCGTTTTGTGCGACTCTCTCATTCGCTCTCTCTCTCGACTACCAAGTACTGATATCTCTTCTACTTCTTCTTCCGGAACCGACGGACAGGAAATCAAGATCCGACGGCTTCGTCGAGGACCAGGACCAGGACGAGGACGGACCGGATGGGCAGTATCGGACTCGGATTGGAAGCAGGAGCAGCAGCAGGGTCCGCAGGAATCATCGCTGGTCCCGGCTTCTTTGACCACCACCAGTTCAGGCTCTCCTCTCGAAGCGAGGCACCACGAGACGCCGCTGCCGCCGCGTCCGATCCGGTAGGAGAAGAAGGAGGAACGGAAGAAGGGACGACCCCAACGTTGGCGCAGACGAGTCAACTTGAAGGGGGAGGAGGTGGAGGAGGAGCGGCGGCGGCCGAGTCGACTCCGCGGCTGCCTGCTCCTTCGGTGGTCGTTGGGTCCGAAGATGCAGTTTCGGAAGGTGCCGGCGGCGTCGGCGGCGGCGTCGGCGGCGGCGTCGAGACTACGCCTAGGTTGGGTCATCATCATCATCATCATCATCGTCATGATGAAGAAGGTTCTTCGAGCGCGCGCACGCGTACGCCGACGATGGTCGGAACCGAGACGGAGACGCCTGGGACTGCGACTTCGACTGCGACCGAGGCACCAACAAGAGGGAGGGTGACTCCTCCTCCTCCTCCTTCCGCGTCGACGCACTCCCACACTTCCGCACCGTCGACAACTTCAGTAACAGGACAACAACACCCGCCGCCGCCGCTGCCGCCACAACGCTCCCTGGCGCTCACCCTGTCGGATTACCACCCCTTCGGTGCCAGTCCTCATCCCGCCGGCGGTCCTCTCGCCTCGAACATAAGCGGGCACTACCACCACCCGGGCGTCTCCAGAGGCGGAAGTCAGACTACTACTCCCTTGGTACTGGATCCGATCTCGCCGACGTCGGTCATCCCGAACCCGATGGAGGCGATCGAGTTCCCCCTCCCCGCTTGCTCTTCTGCTTCTGCTTCCACGGAGGGCGGCAACGATACGCCGCGCATTGAGCAGCAGAAGGCGGCGAACACGAACCAGCGGGACCAGTTGCTGCAAGTTCCGAGCCTACACGCCGGCCCCCGCGAAACTGCTCCTTCTTCTCCTTCTCCGGCGAGGAGTGAAACGGCGCGGTCGTTCAGGTCTGGTGTCGCTACTGCTACCGTGACAGAAGAAGAGGAGGAGGACGAAGAAGCAGACGACACGCGAGACCCGGGAGCGACTGCGACCAGCAGCGACTATCATCACCCTTCGCCGAACCTGGCCTCCTCGAGCGCCGAGATTGCGCGACCGGCTTTGATGCATACGTCCAGTACCGAATCGACTGCGAGTATGGGCGCCGGAGGAGGAGGAGGAGGAGGCAGCACCATGACGATGGCGAGCTTGCCGCCGTTTGAGCCTCGCGTGACGCGACTTCCGGCGGCCGAGTTGCCCGCGAACCGAATCCTCGCCCAGCTCGACTCGATCCTCGGACCCGAACCCGACCAACCCTCCTCTCAACAGGGCTCGTCCCCTTCCCCCGCGACCGGACTGCTCGACCCTCCTCCGCGCAAATTGTTGCTCTCGTCGCCCGTCTTGCAAGTCGTCAACGCCAACGCGGTCAAGGATCGGTACCTCTTGCTCTTCTCCGACATGCTCGTGATTGCGAAACCGCTCATCGAAGACCATGCCTTGACGGGTGAACCAGTCTTGCCCGATTTGGACGGCCACTTTCTCGTCAAGAGCGTCGTCGAATGCAAGCACCTCAAACTCTCGGCGGACGAGGATCCCGTCGAAGAGTCGTCATCGAGCGCGACCGCTGCTGCTGGCGGTAAGAAGAAGCATCCCCTCTTGGTGGCGTTCGTGGACCGGTTCGCGAACGACCCGGCGCGGGCGATCGCCTCGCTCATCTCCAAGGGCGGACTCGCCAACGACGGTCCGACGATCGCCAACCTCCTCTACCGCAACACGGACCTGAACCGGAACCAACTCGGAGCGTACCTCTCTGACCGACACCAGCGCCACGTCCTCCGCGCCTACATCGACCGGTTCCGTTTCGCCGGAGTCCGGATCGACGACGCCCTCCGCCTGTTTCTGATGAGCGTCCGGTTACCGTTCGATGGCGGCGCGGCGGCCGACTATGTCATCGGCGTGCTCGCCAACATGTGGGCGGAAGCGAACACCGCGACGGGGATTGATGGAGCAGTGGCGCAAGGGTTGATGACCGCCATCATGCACTTGAGCGACGCGCTTCATGGAGGGGACGAACCCGGCGAGCGCTTCTTCCGCGGATCAAAGCCGTCTGTTCCGTAAGTCCCCGCCTGTGCATGTATACCAGCGTTCGAGGAAACTGACCAAAGGGGGATGGCGCCTCCTTCAGCCCGACCGTCGACGATTTCATCGCCTCGTTCCGCGACGTCGATACCCGTTCCGTCGTCCCTGAAGACTTGCTCGCGCGGATCTATACCGCCGTCCGCCGTGAGCGGGTTGAGAACGCGTCCGACAATTCCCTCTTTAGCATGACGCCCGACATCGAAGCGACGATCGAGCCTGCGAAATTGCCGACTCAGTTGGTTTACCGGACCCCGTCGACGCGCTTCACCATCACGATCCCGGGCCCGGACCCAAAGTTTACGATTAAACTCCAAGGAGCGGATTTGCAGTTTGACCCTCCGGTGCTCTCGTTCGCACGCAACGCCAAGCAGTCTTTCCGCGTCACCGGGACGGCCCTCGGAGTGCGGACCATGGTCTTGATCAAACGCGGCGCGAACGCACCTCGATATCAGGGCCTGCCGCTCAACAAGGCGTTCTCGATCGAGCGCGGGTTCATGCAGCACACCTTCCAAGTGAGGGTCGCTTCCCTCCCTCACAGCTGTTCCCGTGGCACCCGAAACTGACACAAATTCACCCTCTCCCCCTACCTAGCTCTCCTTCACCAACCACCTCGATTTGAAGCGCAAATACATGTTCTCGTGCCGCGACGCCGAAACGAGGAGTCGCTGGCTCCGATTGCTGCGCGAGCGGATCGCCGTCTCGGCGGGAACTCCAATCCCGGCGACTCCCGCCCAAGCCGCCGCCAACGCCGTCGCCGTGCAAGTCTTGCGCGACGCCGTCCTCGCTCCCGATGAGCCGGGCGTCCTCTCAGCCGGGACTCCGAGTCCACGACCGAACGTCGTCGCGCCTCGGTTCGGTCGCCCGGTGACGCCGAGCACTCCACGAGGACGACTCGGCACGCCGACTCGACCTCCCACGGCGGCGCGGTCCAACTCGATCTCGCGGCTTTACCCCGTCCTGTACCGCCAAGAAGCAGAAAGCGGCGAGAAGCGGACCACCGCCGCGACTACGACCACCTCCCCGGGCATCTTGACACCCGCAGCCTCGGGCGGTGGCGGCGGGGGCAGCAAGTCCTCGACAGCCAACAATCCACCCGACCCTTCGACGAGCGAGCTCTCCGCTGCACGACTTTTGCACGGCGACTTTGTCAAGTCGGGTCACGAGCTCGTCGTGACCACCGAGCAGAACAGCCTGCTCCCCCTCGTGCTCACTTTTTTGAATGCCGGACTCGAGGTGAGCCCTCCCTCTCTCGTGCCCGCTTCAGATAGACTTTGATTGACAGATCGCGTCTCTCGTTGCAGGCCGCGCCGCATCCGCTCTCCTTGCGAGGATCCGCGTTCCAGCTTCCGCCCCTTGACGGAACTCCCGCGCCTTTGCCATCTTTCGTTTCGCAACCCTAACATCCTATCACACTACGTGCGCATACATCTTCCTTGTCTTCTTGTCGTATAGATACATTGCTCCAGTTTTTTTTCGTTCGCGGCTGTATTGTGCGATTCTCGTTCTTGAGTAGCATATTCGAACGGTTGCAAACTGTCCCCACCATCCCTCGGGCGATTCATCGACGAGTGAACCTCTGCGAGTCTACACATACGACGCATCCTGCCCGCCGTAGAGGGTGTAAGCCCGAGCCGAGCGTTGCTGACGTGCCGTCGGCCTTCTCAAGTTCGCGACTGCCTCGCGAATGAGCGCATCAGCTCGCGACTAGAAGCACCTCGTCTCCTCGAACCGCGTCTTGCCTTTGCTCGTTCTCATTCACACCACGATAAAAGTCAACATGATCCGCGCCCAGCTCCGCACTCCGCTTGCCCGCTCCTCCGTGGTCAGTCCCGCTCGCTGGCCAGATCTGAGATGCAAGGACACGCTGACCTCTTTCTTGCATGCGCGCAGCTGTCGCCTTCGCGCCGATACGCTTCCATGGGCGGTTCGTCAAACCGACCTATTCAAGACGGTGCAAAGGAGCTCGAAGGCGACGTCAAGCGGAATCAGACCATGATTGCCGTCGGAGGACTCGGACTCGTCGCGGCGGTCGCGCTGTGGTGGAAGTCCGCAAAGACCGAAGGTACGTCCCAGTCTCTGCAGCGAGATTTCAAAAGCGGAGACCAAAGCTGACGCTTGTCACTCTTTAGACCCCCTGAAGCCCCCGGTCAACACGAAGGCATAGGAGCGCGCACGCGTAGAATCCCGAAATCCGCCTGTCGAGATCCATACCGTACATACTTGAAACAAGTGACTCTTCGCAGTGCTTCGTTATGAGGGTGCCCAGCTCGTTAACAAAGAGGTCTAAAGAAGAGTCTACAGCGGACACAACTGCTCGCACGTTTTCCCGCCTGCCTGCGCCGGTTTCGCCTCGAGGTTGCACATGCTCACATCGGCATACTCCGACTTGAGCTTCCATGTGTCCTTGGACCGGACGGCTTGAAAGTTCTCGAGCGCGACAATCCGCTCCGTCGACCAAAAGGGGCGCTTCATGCGCTCGACGAGGACGCTCAAGCTGCCGAGTTCGCCGTCGCCGAGGTCGAGCGTCAACGTCTCGGTCAATTCGGCGGCGAGTCGATTCGCCTCGGTCGCGTCGGGGAGAGTGGCCCGCAAGTAATCGGCGGCGTGCATGACAAAGGCGGGTTCGCGGATGTCGAGGCCTTTGGTCGGAGGCAGCTTGACCCGGTCGGGGAGGCGCGCGATCGTCGCCGTGACAGGATGAGACCACAAGGCAACCGGGAAGACACGCCAGATGTACATCTGACGTTCCTTCCCATTGGCCTCGACCACCGTCGCCGTCAGGGGAGGGACGAAAGTCCGACCCGTCTCGGCAGCGACCTGCAGCAGGAGCGACATGTCGCGTCGCAATTCCGTAATGTTGCCCTTCAACTCGACCGCTTTGAGCACGAGCGGAACCTTGGGCATCGCGCGCGGGTTCGTTATGCCGTAACTGACGGAAGGCTGATGAAAACCGAGAGCGCCGGCGATGTAGTCGTTCGTGTACTGCGAGTGCGCCGATTGTCAGTGATGCGACTCGGAAACGCGTAGTCACCGAAAGATTTACTGGATCGCCGCAGCAGACGCAATGGAAGTACAGCAAGTCTTCGGCATGCTGCTGGTCGTAGTCAAACTGCTTGCGGCCGAGTTTGCCCGTGCTCGAGCGGAAGTAGCGTCGGTCCAGGACCCGAACATCGAGTCCTCCATCCCACGAAGACTCAAACTCGGCCTGACCATAGCCGGTACCGCCATTCTCGTTCGGCGACTCATCAAAGAGGTTCTCGTCGAGAGCGTCGGCATGGCGAGGAGCGGTCATCTCGTAGTTGCGGAACTCGCCGCCCGGGTCGAGGAGAAGATTCGTCGACGCCCAGGTATTACGATCGCGCGCGAGAGGTAGCCGGGCGATCTCGACCATCTTTTGCAAGAGGGTAATGACTCGAAGCGAAGGGTTGTAGACGGCGATACCCTGTTTTGCGGCGAAGGGCTGTCAGGTGGGGATGATCGAGATGAACGCCTCTGCCAGACTCACCGAATCGGTCCGACCCGTAGACCAGCTCTCGGGAAATTGCAGGTCGTAGCTGCCGAGGTCGCCCATGTACGGAACCGGATCCCTGCGAGATGGACAAGGTCGAGGTCAGCGTACAATGTGACTAGTGCAAGTACAGCGAGAGTCGGCGTACCGGCGCAAATAAGTCCCACTGCGCGATGGAAGCAAGTCAGCAGCCAAATCGCGGCGAAAGCGACAAAGGGAAACGCGGCACGCACGAGTCGACCCAGAACACCCGCCTTCCCGTCTCGAGCGTCTCGAGGATCGCGCGCAGCTTGGCAATCTCGTCCGCGTTCTGTGCGTTGAGCCCTGCCTTGTCGAGCGGATCGCGAGGATTCCGACGCGGCACGAACCCGCCGTAGCAGAACAGGCGCGGGTCTTTGCGGCAATAGTCGACGCAGCCGTTGTCGCGGCAGAGGGTGACGAGCGCGCGACGAGCGTTCCATTGACTTGCGTTCTCGAGCGGACGGGTCGAGGTCGAGGTCGAGTTTCCTTCGTCTTCGGCGACCGGGGCGAGGGTAGGTGCCGGATGAGGGTTGGTGTCGAGCTCGTGCATAAACGCCCGCAGGTGTCGACCGGCGAGCTCGACTGAGTCGACAGTGGCTGTCGTGAGCCAGAGTTGACTCCCTCGCATAGTCCCTTCGATG
Organism: Rhodotorula sp. JG-1b; assembly: GCA_001541205.1. Lineage (NCBI taxonomy): Eukaryota > Fungi > Basidiomycota > Microbotryomycetes > Sporidiobolales > Sporidiobolaceae > Rhodotorula > Rhodotorula sp. JG-1b. Next base: position 104,602 of record KQ954500.1, on the reverse strand, counting down.
TTCTTGGCCGGGAAAGAGAAATGTGAGCCAAGACGAGTCTGGAGGTAATCGGCCAAACTGAGCGTCGACTGTTCGGCACGATCGGGAGTTCGTGGATGCGTCTTGATCGGATAGGGTACAGTCTCCATCGAATCAAAGATGAGGCTCTGATCTCGCAAGCGAGCGAGCCAGGCGGATTTGCTCGAATCTCGCTCGAGGTCGTCGAGCGGTGCTCGACCGGGGAAGAGGAGCCCCTTGATGAGCAGACATATGCCCAGACTGAGGCCGACGACCGAGAGTAATCGCAAGAGCCCGCTGTACAGCTTTCGGCGCGGTATCGGTATCCCGGTGGTGCGTCCGCGACCCTCGCGCTCTAACCGCTTCGCCTTGGCCCGTCCGTTGACCTCGATTGCGCGCGCCGCCCCGTATCCGCCGCCATTCATGAAGGTGGTGAGACTCGGAGCGCGCTCCATTCCGGTAGAGGACGGGGTCGTTTTCGCAGTTCGGGCGTAATCGGCGTCGTCGAGGAGCAAACTCGTCTGGTGCAAGTTGCCCGTGCTGGACCGCCTCCGCAGATGGGTCGCCGCCTCGGAACCTCTTCGTGAACCGACCGTGACTGCTGTCTCGAACCGGGTCTCGCTAACTCGGGGCGTGCGGGCGACGAGTTTCGAATCCGCTCGGTTCTGGCTCGCACCGGCGATGCGGGCGCTCGACGAGGCGCCATCGTCTTCTTCGATGTCGATTCGAGTCGACATCAGTGCGGTCGCCGGTAACGATGAACCGGACGGCGAGGACGACGACGACGACGCTAATGACGATAGAGGGACGGCCATCTCGGGTGTCGGCGCCTGGCGAGGACTCAACAGCTCGTCGAAAGAGCTCTGGCGGTGGCCGGCTGCTGCGAACGGCCCGATCTTGCTATCGACCGAGTACGATTCGGCAAAGACTGCCGACGTGGACCGGCTCTGATGCGAAGAGGACGACACCATCTCCCGTATGCAACGCCTCTCCCGCGTCACCGTAGATGTTCAGCCAGCGGGCGGGAGCCTGACGCAGCTGTGCTTTGTCCTTTCTGGGCGACAGCGGCTGCTGTAGAGACGCCTGCAGCCGGAGGAGCAAGTCTAGCTGCGAGAGTGAAGCGTGCGTCGGCACAGCAGTCCCGTACAGTGGAGGGCGGGAAGGCAGAAAGATCAATTCCTGCGCATCCGTGGCGCGCAGATCGCCCAGCAGCCAGCCTGGTCCAGCCCATCTCCAGAGCGGGCGAAAAAAAGCTCCGAATTGCCGGAAGCGGAAAGAGCTCGAGTCGATTTCTGAGCGCGACCAGGTTTGCGTCTCCGCCGTTGGCAAGCAGCTCTATACACGCGTGTTTTCAGGTGCATAGACGATCCTGTGAAGCCGGCGGAAAGGAAGGAACGGAATTCGTAGAGCCAGAGTTAGTCTACAACATGGGAATCTCTCCCGAGTCCCTCCTACGTAGCTTCCGCGCCCCCTCGCCCCCTCGCCCGACCGCCACACCAAGCTAAGCATTACCCGTCGACGTCCCATTCATGACCACGTCTCCACCCGCCGCGCCCGCCGAAGAAGGACCATCCTTGTCGCCCGAAGCGGTGGCGGCGGCGTTTCCGCCCTCGCTCGCACCGGAGCTCGACTCCGCCGCCGGACGGCGCAAGAGTGCGTCTTGCGGGATCTTGGAAGCGATAAACTCTTTGACCTTGGGCATACTCGCGTGCAGCAGGTGAGTCGGTCGAGATTCGTCCTCGGCGGCTGCGCGCGTGCGCGTGCACAAAAAAAGGTTCGCAAAGTAAGCAAGACTGCGCTCTCATTTAGAAAGGGTAAAGCACAAGTGCACGTACTAGCTCGGTAGACGTTGCCGTACTTCTTTTGATGCTTGCCAGCTCTCCGCGCGTCGTCGTGCAGCGGATGTGTAGACGGGAGGAGCACAAGCGACGACTGCGGCGCCTCGTCGATCAGCGTCCATCGCAAGGGCAAGCCGAGCAGTCGTCAAATGACACACGCACCTGTTTGTACCAGGGCCGGTTGCCCGACGCCGCGTCAAGCTCCGCTGGCGGTTCGTGCCCGTAAATCGAGACCGCCGCCCGGACACGCTTGCTGACATCCGCTGCAGAGACGTGCCGGCGTGAGCAGATAAATATCGCGTGAGTGCAGAAATGAAGAGGAAAGAGGAAGCCCACATCGGTTCCGGACAATGTCCATCAAAGCATGGCAGCCCGCGCCGGATCCGAACAAAATGACATGCTGTGCCGAACACAAGCTGTTGGGGTTCATCGCGTACACCATTAGTAAGCTGGAGGGAGTACAACAAGGAATGAAATCCTCACCTGACGATGTTGTCCCAGATATACGTCGCCAGTCGCTTTTCGAGCGTCCGGTCTTGTTTCGGGTCGAGCTGAGATAATTTCGAACGATAATGGGTTAGGAAATACGCGTCTTGGTTTGCTCTTCTGGCCATCGAGGCAGTGCACGCAAGACTCACTCCACCCTTGACGGTCGAGATGTGCGACAGGAGGTTGACATCGATCACGCCGAACGCGTGGTCTTCCATTGCCCAATCGAGCACTTCGCAACTCACGTCGAGCTGGGCGCAACGATTTGTCTGCATTAGCCTACGCATTAAACTATAGCGATTTCGAGAGAGAGACTGACCAGCTGAGTCCGCTCGAGGTCGGTATCGAGCGTCGCGGCGGTGTAAGCAGCCTTCATCGAGCCGAGGTCGTGCATAAACACGAGAAGGACCTCGGCGTCGTAAACGTTCTCGCTGTGCAAAAACAGACATGTCAACATTCCTCAAAGCGCACTCGGAGAGCACAGTTCCAGAAACGACGACGGTGACAACGCACGAGACGAGCAACTGGTCGTGGAACGCCTCTTCGAGTTGCGGCACGCTCAGCTCGACGTTGAAGAGTCCATACTCGTGGAAGAGGTGGTACACGCGGTGCGCTTTGAGGATGTCTGTATGTGGGAACAGTCCCGCTTCGTCAGCGGAAGTTGGCGAGGGCGAGTCGAAGAATCAGAAGCGGGAACTCACCGGACAGGGATTCGATCTTGCCAGCCTTGGAGAGCTCTGTGCGTTAGAGACCGACACATTATCAGCGTGTCATCGTCAGTCACCCAAAGTCTGCATGTGATCGAAAAGGCGAGCAAGCCAACGCACCCGCTTCGGACTCGACGGCATAACCCATCGACTTCCAGTACTGCGCCTGGAACCTCTTCACATCCGCAACCGTATTCGTCGCCGCGAGACTCGCACTCCCCAGGCTCGGCATCGCCGGCAACTCGTCGCCGACAATGACTTTGACGCACGCGTACGCCGACTCGGCGATCGAGTTGACGTTGTAGCCTCCCTCGAGCGCGAGGAGGAGTTTGCCGCCCGCGAGAGCCGAGAGCATGTGCGTCATGTGGGCGTAGCCGTCTGGCGAGACGAGCATCTTGCCGAGTTCGTCGCCCTTGGCGGCGTCGTAACCGGCCGAGACTGTGCGTCGTGAAGAGAGCCGTAAAAACTGGGCTCGTCAGTGATGCTCTAGACTACAAACTGACAGAAAGCCAGGTCAAAAAGCTTGGTCGAAGACGCACCGATGACCAAGTCGGGAGCAAACTCGTACGCGATCGGCATCACGATCTGCTGGAAAGCGTACAGGTAATCCGCGTCGCCCATGCCTTCGTTCAAGAACGGGATGTTGACCGAGCTGCACGCCACATTCGCGTTCAGTCTATCAGTCCTACATCCCGTTCACACGGAACGGTAGAGCCGAAGAGAGAGTGAAAGCGAGCACGCACAATCCGCGACCGGTCCCCGACCCAGCCGAATCGAGCGCTCCGTAATCGCCTCCGGGGTAGAAGCCGTTCCCGTGTCGGTGAAGCGAGATGTACAAGATGTCTTTGTCGTCTTCGAATGCGCGCTGCGTGCCGTTCCCTGCGAGAGAGGAGCAAAATCCGCAGAGGATGTTGGCAAAGTCGTCAGTGTCGCTACGTCCCGTTACCTACAGGTGTCTAGGAAGCCCTCGACATTTGAAGCCGACGCTCCAAGCCATACCATAGGAGTACAAGGGACGAGAAGAGTCACTGACCGTGATGCACGTCCCAATCGAGGATCAAGATCCGTTCCATCTTGATCTCTTTCCCGTTGACGTCGCGCTGGAGCGGCTGACCCGGCCGCTGACCGTAGACGGTGCGGAGCCATTTGGCAGCGACGGCGGCATTGTTGAAGAAGCAGAAGCCCATCGCTTCCTCCGGTTCGGCGTGGTGTCCGGGCGGACTGACGCCGAAACACCTCGTCAGCAAAACATCGCTCGGTCTTCGAGAGAAGCCCAAACAAGTCACGACGGGTGCATGGAACTCACCGAACGATCGCGAACCCGTTCCGGATCTGTCCCTCAGCGACGGCCCTCACCATCTCGATCACGCCTCCGCACGACAAGCGCGCGCAGAACGCCGAATCCGGGTTGACGTACAGCGACAACCGCTCAAAGAACTCTTTGCACGTCTCGAGGTACTCGATCGTTTGGACTGGGCACGTGCAAATCGAGGGGAATCGAATGCGTCAGCCTGTGCTTTGGATGCGAGGAAAAGCAAGGCGGAGAGAAAGGACACGCACAGCCTGTCGCACGGACGCGCTCCCAGTGCCCTTCAGAGTGAACGAGCATGACTTCCTCCTTGAGCGCTTCTCGCACCTGGACGCGGACCATCCTCGCCGTCAAGCCGCCGTCTGTGCGAGCCGGGCACATTAGGCAAAATCAGCTTCTGCGATCAAAGCGCGCGAGTTTGGAGCAGCTAATTTCTTGTGCCGAAAACGCACTCAGGAGTTTGTTGAAGATGCCGCTGATGCGTGCGGGTTGCTCAGGATGAGGGTCGTTGGGCTCGACCGTGCGGGGCAAGGGGGCGTGAAGGGTCATCCGGGCGGAGTAGCAGAAGCCTGTTTTTTCAAGACCACATCGTGTCAGTGAACCGCGTGAGACGGTCCAAGCGACGAGAGGAGGAACGCACCCGAGGGCAACCTGCCCAACCCCATCTTTTTCAGGTCCTCGACGCTGAGCGTCTTGACCTCATCCTCGTGCACGACTCCGGGCGTCCTGCCCAAATCCGAGTTGCCGTTCGTCAAGCTCGCCTTGAGTTCCTGATCGTTGACGAACCTCCTCTGCGGCGCCGATGTGCTCAACCCTTTCCCGAGTTGGACCGTCGGCGGTTCGTACGGAGTCGGGCGAGTGTACGGCTTGGCGTTTGGGAGGACGGCGGCGCGGGAAGGGACAGAGGCGAATCCAGTCAAGGGCAGGCCATTCGGGTCTTGTTCCGGGAACGGGTGGAACTGAGGTTGGCCGGGGTGAAGAGGTGCGCCGGCAGCAGCAGAGGAAGACAAGTCCTGAGTCGATTGAGTCGGGGCGATGTGAGCCGCCGCAAGTTGATCCGTCGTCGAAGCGAGTCCCGGCGTCGACTCCTTGGTCGCCTGGTCGGTCACTATAGCGACTGGAGGAGGCAGACCAGGAGCCGAAGTGGTGCTGGTCGAAGCAGCGGGCGCAGCTGGTTGCGACTGGTCCGACTGCGTGCCTGCGATCGCTTGCGTATAGATCGGCTGCGACGCGCCGTCCATCCTCACGCGGCGAGCCTGTACAGTCGAGCGCGAGTGAAGAGAACAAGGACAAACTCCAGCTGCAATTCAAGTTTGCAAGAGATGATTTCCCGGTCCGTGAGCGGTCTTTCTTGGGCTTGTATGAACCCGATGCAGGCTATCACTGAGCTCTGAGGTCACCCGCGCACACTCGACGCTCATGCTCGTGTTTCGCACTCACGAAAATCGCGTTCGTTTACAGAAAAAACCCGCGACTCGCGGCAGAAACCAAGTGACAGGGCTTAGCAGCCCAGGTTGGACTACGGTCGAGGGTTTGCACTATGGACAGCGCAAAATATCATGTAAATACCCTTTGACAAGACAGCGAGCAGCGAATTCCAGTCACTCCGCCAGCCTCCGCGGTCACCGCGGCCTCGCTCTTCCTCGCGGACAAGTTTTGCATAGCCTGTTTCCACTACTAGGCAGCAGCGCAGATTTGATGGCTGCTTCCCGCTCGTACGCTTGGACTGCCCCACTACGCACGCGCCTCCGCGGCTTGTCCAGCTCCTTTCCCTCCGCGGCTTGTCCGCGCACTTGACTCTTGACCCGCGTCTTCCCTTAGGTCCTTTCCTCCTTTCCGGTCTCTCTACTCAAACGCAAGAAAGTCTGCACTTTTCTTCTTTGCAGAAAGTCAGCATCACCACCAACAATTGCGCCCCAGCCGGATGTCGGACGCTCGGCCAACACGAGGACACCACGGGCAGGCCTTTTTCACGCAAGCTGCGAAGGATCTGCGCGTCCTCCTTCTGTCTTTGCCCAAAGGTATAAACATTCCACTGGATCAGGTGGCACTCCACAGTCAACTGCTGGTCCATCTTTGGGTCAGACCGTTCGAAGACTCTGTAGTTCGGGACGGCAAAGACGCCCTCAACCGGGGTCGCCGCAAACAGTTGAACTTTGCCCTTCACAAGCTAAACGAACGTATCACCACTGCCTTACATCAAGACCCGCTCGCAACGCCCCTTCAACAGTTGCGAGCAGCTGCCAGAATTTTGGTGTGTTTGACCACAGCTAGAATTTGGAGTGTATTCATGGCATATAGCTGACCGAGCCCCAAATGAAACAGCGAGACAGCTATACATTTGAGCAATGCGCCCAGGCTTTCGTACGTTTTTCAGGGAGGCGCGCTTCAGTAGTTGCCCCTTGACTTACTTCCTCTGCCCTCCTGCCTGCAGAAGTGGAAGGCTTCAAAAGAGGAACGGGCGGATGCGGCAGGGTCACAAAGATTCATCGAGGACACCATCACGCTTGAGGATCTTGCAAACGTCAGGGTCCCCGCAAGCAGGACTGATTTGCCTGACTACCGTATCCCCGAGTACAAGATCTGGACGAACAGGTTACTGGGCCTGATTAGCGTGAGTGTAGTGGGGGAAGATTACATCAGAAGCCAGGAAGGATGGACAAAAGTCAGCGCCATACTTGCGGCACAGGACAAGGAGCTACCGGACCGACTGCATTCTTGGATGGAAGAGCTCAAACAAGAGCACCTCTCTCTAGAGTGGCACCGGACACTTGATGCGGAGGCCAGCACACGGTGGTATCAATGGCTCAAAGACTTTCAAGAGCGTGTCCAAGCTGTCTCAAGAAGATGGGGCCCTGTTACAGCCGGGCGTTACATTGTAAGTTGGTACTTCCACTTGCTGCTCTCAACAAGATTCAGCTTCCTGACCTGTGCCTGTGCTGCAGCTCGCTCAAAATCATGAGAGTATCCAGAGTCAAGTCGTAAGTTCCCAAAAAACCCTCCACCTGGTCTCAAGATTCGCGACGTGCTCATGATTGACTGGCGTCTTTTCGGCTCTAGAACCGGTACAGACCCAGTTGGACTGCTGTATGTGGTCTTGTCCCGTGGTCCAACTGCTTTGACACGAGCCAAAGCCCAATATCATATATCCATTTTGCAGGCTGCTGGCCAATCACGCAGTCAACAGGACCAAGTGCCCTCGTTCGACAGCCACTCTTGTGGGGGAACAGGACTCTGGCTTGAAGAGTATTGTGTAAGACGCTCCCCTTAGCTCCAAATCAGACCTGTCGCAGGAGTTCTAATTAACAGAAATGGCGAGTCTTCTCAGCCGAAGCAGCGCAAGCGCAAGCGCAAGCCATCTCCCCAGTCACCCCACAGCCCGATTGGTCGGCGTCAATGGAAGAGATTGATGCCCGAGATGCCCAATGCGCCCGCCCTCTCTCCGCCTCCGAGCGCGGCTCACCATCCTCTTCTTCCAGTGAGGTTCTTCGTTCAAGAGATGATCAGTCCTGATGCCGCTGCACGCATTATTCGCGCTCATCCTCCCGTTTGCAGGTCCCTCCTTGGGAATCTTCAGCTCTGCATGACCCGAACATGTTTCGGTCTGGCAATCCCCCGCCGCCTGAAATTGGGCCAGCTCAAAAAGCTCCACAGCTGTATTACCACCAGCCTCCTCGGGTATGTTCTTCCTAAAGTCACTCGAGTTTGACACCCCACAGGAGAGCTCATACTGATCCCACACGCAGACTTTCAGCCCAGTGGCTCAACCAGCCTTAGCCGCAACTCCTTACCATGTTTCTTCCGATCAAGACCCTTACAGGAGTGGTCAAACGCAGCTCGATGATTTTGAACCCCTACTGGTTTGTTTTCCCAAAGTTGCACCTGCTTGACTTTTTGCAAGTGTTCTTTAAGCTGGTCTTCTCCTCTGCAGAGTCCTGCCACAAATCAACATGTCTTTGACCCACATCTCTTGGATCCAACTTATTTCGACAACATGCCGTCATTGAACCAAGACCCCGAGCTTGTGAATGCCTCTTGGCAGCAAGCTCTCCAGAACCCTCCCAATGCAGGTTGCTTTGACAAATTGAGGATACAACTTGGAGCAGGTAAACTTTCATAAATGACGAAAACTTTCTTGGCCCTCTCCAGGTCTTTGCCCCGGGAGCCCAGCACAGCTCTACTACAAGTCCTCTCTGCCAATATCCACCGGCTCAGCATGGTCAAGTCACCATTGCGACACAGCATCTGTTCCCCACGGGTGAAAATCAACTGCCTCAAGCTTTTTTCGCTGTCCCAAACCCTCAGCAGCAGAAGACTGGCTGCACCCGAGCTTGCAATCTGCGGTTCATCCTTACTGGACGCCATCAGACCATCCCAGCAATCAAAGTGCATACTACCTGCCAGAAGAGCAACAGCAGCAGCAACAGAAGTTGGGCGGACCCTACTTCCATGCCCTTGGCCACCACCCTCGGATTGCAAGCAGGATTGCACGCAAGGTGTACCGTGTAAATCCGGACCTGTGGACTCAGAGGGCTCGTCTTTCTCGTCTGTAGGCTTCTTCATGCCCCTTGCAGTGGAGTTACAATCTGTGAGCTGTGCTGTGGAAGAGATTTCTATCTGCCGGTCTCAAAATTCAAGTTTGTGAGCCTGCTGGCCAAAGTGGGTCAAGGGACTTTGCGTAGAGTAGGTGTGCACTGTCAGAGTCGCAAGTATCTCCTGTCGCAAGCGGTTAACTGATGAAGAAAAGCCTCTCACACTGGTTGAGAAGGCCACGGAACCGCCGCTCGAAAAGCCTGCTTTGTGCTTGCACACTCCAGTGCAAAGAAGAGGCTCTCCATCATATGTGTAAGTGACGGGTGTCTACTTTTGCGTACAGGATGCAGAGGATCAGATGTGGCCTTGAGGCCCATCAAAGCTTGGTGCATTTCTGGCTAGTGCTCAGCATGCAGCCGGCGCGACAGGTATTGCAGCAGGGAAACCATAGCTGCCGGCTTGATTTTCATGCATAGAGAGAACTATTTGCCTCTTACCAGCAGGCAGGCAAGAGAGGAGAAGCCGTCAGGAAATCGAGTGCGAGGGAATTTGAAGTGGAGGGAGAGCAACCCGCAAATCGGCGGTACTCGGTGCAGCGAGCCCGCGAGTGCAGCATCACGGGCAGTGTAGCGATATCAGAATAGTCACGCTCTTGTTTTGCCAGCGGAACTTGGCGACGGACCGCGGCATCGTCTCCGCTCAAATCCGCGGAGAACGATCTTGCTTCCGCGTCAGACCTTCAAGACCTCGTCGGAACTGCTATATCCGCGCACCGAACTCCGGTGCGCCACGGCTGATCGACAAGCGAGTCTAGAGCCATGCCTCGACCGGCTGTCGATTACTCGCTGTACTACGTGACGGGACGAGCACTCTTGCCGTCATCGTCCGATCCGGATTACTACCTCCGTCACCTCGAACTCGCGCTCAAGGGAGGCGTGACGGTCGTACAGATCCGAGAGAAGGACGTCGACGGTGGAGAGTTCTACGACGTGGCCCGGCGGAGCAAGCTGGTTTGCGACCGAGTGAGTCAATCTCTTGCGTTCAGGAAGTCTACGACGAACGCTGACAACGAGCGAACGCTCTACAGTACAATGTCCCGCTCTTCATTAATGACCGGCTCGATATCGCCCTCCTGCTCGACTGCCACCTCCATGTCGGGCAGTCCGACCTGCCGTACCCTCTCGCTCGCTCTTTACTCGGGCCAGACCGACTCCTCGGCGTCAGCGTCAACACCCCCGCCGAGATGCAAGAGATCCTCGACCAACCAAAAGGCACAGTCGACTACGTCGGGATCGGCCCGTGCTTCGGAACGCAGACCAAGAAGAACTTGAACCCGATCGTCGGACCGAGAGGAGTCAGGGATGTGTTGCAAGTGCTCGGAGAGAGCGAGATCAAGGCGGTTGTGATAGGTGCGTGCGGGGGAAAAGATGCGCTCAAAATTGCGCTCTGTAAATGAGCCAGAGTGAAGCTAAAGACCACCCCGCACCCGCATGCAGGCGGCATCACCCCCGAAACCATCCCCAACGTCCTCGCGCAAACGCCCGCTCCGCTCGCGGCTTCTGCTACTTCACCACCCCGCTACCGCTCCCTCGACGGACTCGCCGTCGTCTCAGTCATCGCCGCTTCCGAAACTCCCGACCTCGCCGCTCAGAATCTCCGTCGCCTCTTTGATCAGCGGCCGGACTTTGCGAATCCGACTTCTCAGATGGATGCTGAAGCGATCGTTCAGGTCGCGGCCGAACTGGTGCGGCTCTTAAGGAGCGAGGAGAAGAAGCCGCTCGTGCATCACATCACGGTTCGTCGAGAGAGCGCCTTTTGAATAAGGCATTTTCCGCAAAAGCTAATCCACTCTGCGCGATTCGCGCCACCCATCCACGCAGAACACGGTCGTCCAGAACGACTGCGCCAACCTCACCCTCGCTCTCGCCGCCAGCCCCATCATGTCCGCCTCTCCAATCGAAGCTCCCTCCCTCTCGAAACTCATCTCGTGTCTGCTCCTCAACCTCGGCACCATCACGGAACCGGTTCTCGAGGCACAAAAGATCGCGGGCAAGGCCGCGAACGAGGGTCGGAAACCGGTCGTGTTTGATCCGGTCGGGGTCGGCGCGACGAGCTATCGCAAAAAGAGCGCGGGCGGTACGTGCAGTTTGGTCTGCATTGGGACGGAGGCTTGTCCCTGGAGCCGATGGAACACACCGTGACTGACAAGATTCCGAGCTCTTTGGCGCACGCAGACCTGCTCAACGCCTGCCATGTATCGATCATCAAGGGCAACGCGGGCGAGATTGGTGCGCTCGCGGGCCTGAGCGAGGTGCAGTCTCGGGGCGTCGACAGCGTCGGGAAAGGCTTCAAGGATCCGGCGACGGTCGTGCGAACACTGGCTGCTCGCGAGAGTGCGTCCCGTGTTTATTCTCTCTACCTTTTTTCTTTTCGCTTTCCCCTTCACCCGCTCTTCCGTCGCTGTCGGCTTCCTCTCCGCGTTCAGCACCGGTACTGACTGCTAAGACGACTACCGCAACAGAGGTCGTCGTCGCCATGTCGGGCGAGGTCGACTACGTTTCGGACGGGACGAGCACGTTCGCGATCGAGAACGGGAGCGATTGGCAAGGCAAGATCACCGGGTCGGGATGCATGGCCAGCTCGTGAGTACCCGTCAATCTTGTGTGATCTGAGATAGTCTGCTTGGGGACTTACTCGAGGCTCCGCAATATTCAGTGCGGTCGCCGTCTTTGCAGGATTGGCGCACGAGAGTGGCAACCTCGTCGCAACAATCGCAGGGTCCGTACCCTCCCTTCCCCGTCTGCTCTAACCCACTGCTACTTCCACAACAACAACGCCTGAACACGGAGCTAATCCAGATCCCGCGCGCAGCCTTGTCGCCATCAACGTCGCCGCCGAACTCGCCGCCGCCCGCTCGAGCGTTCAAGGTCCAAACACCTTCCGGAGCGCGCTCATCGACGAGTGCTACAACTTGACGGCAGAGAATGTCTTGAAACGTGCGAAGGTGCGCAGGGTGTAGAGGGGATGAAAAGTCTTGTCTCGCCTCCGAGGCTTGCGCGGAAATGGAGAGAGCCTCAGACTGGATTTACGCATTCGCACGGTGTCGCTTTGGACGAGGCCACGCCTTCTTACAATCTCCCAAACGCATCTACAGGCGAGCCCTCTGAGCCCACAGCTTTGGATCTACACGGTACACTTTGTGCGCAATCCTGTTGGCAATGCGAGGGTGGTGGCCAAGGGCATGGAAGTAGGGTCCGCCCGCCAGGTGCTGCTGCTGCCACTGTTCCTCTTCTGGCAGGTAGGAAACACTTGGATTAACCCGGTGGGTTGAAGGTGTCAAAAAAGGCTCATCCGTAACCTGGAAGCTGGGCTGCAGTGAGTTCGCCGCAGCTGCAGGGTTTGGGACAGTCGAAAAAGTGTGATGCATTGGATGCCAGCCGTGGGGGAACTGAGGTTGTGTCACAAATGTGACTTGACCATGCTGAGTAGGTGTATATTGGCAGAGAGGGAGGGCGAGAAAGTTTTAGTCATTTTTGCAGGTCTGCCTGTTCCAATGTGCCGCCAGGACGCAACCTACCCCAGACGGGTTTGAAGAATACTGCTGCATTGCTGCTTCGATTGGATTATCTTCCGGTGCAGCAGGATGATTGAGAAAGACAATGAATCGATTTGGATCGAAATAACCCTGGTTGAGGACAGGTTGATCTGCAGCAGGGCCCTGCAAATGAGAGGACAAACCTCAGATCACTTGCAAACGTCAAGATGGTGCAAATTCAGGGCAAACATACCAGTAGGGGGTCGAAACAATTGAGCTGCATTTGACCAGTCCCATGACGGTCTTGATTGGAAAAAGGGTGGTATGGAGTTGCCCATGAGGCTGGCAGAATTGCTGGGTTAAAACCCTGAAGGTGGGACAATTAGCTAGACTCAATTCCCATTGGTCCTGAGCCAGCGCAGTTGAGGAAGAGAGCATACCGAAGGAGGCTTGTAGTAACCCAGCTGTGGAGCGCTTTGAGCTGGCCCCACAGGAGGCAGATCGTTCCAAGAAAGCATATTGCCCTCTACGGGTATGTCAGAAGAGACCTGTAAACGGGAGGAGTGAGCACAAATAGTGGCCGGGCTGAAGTGACAGCAAGACCGAGCATCCTCTGAAGGGAGAAACTTACTGGAAGAAGAGCACGATAAGCGGACCCCCGACTTTTTTGAAAGCGTGCAAACTTGGGCATTACTCTCTTGTTCTGACGACCTGGAGTAGTGTTGCCTGCCGGGGGAGATGACATCAATGGCTCCTGAACATCCGGTCGGTCCCTGCGCTTGCGCTTGGGCGGCCCTGGCTGAGAAGACTGCAAGTGCCTTGATCAGAGACTTAGTATCAGAGCTAAGTAAAGAAAAGGTTGCTGCCTTACATGATGCTTTTCTAGCCAGAGTCGATGGTCCTTTTCGCCTTGTACATTGCTGTTGGATGAGGGCTGTTGTTCCTGCTGACTGTTGAAAAGGGTGGCAACCTGCAGTGCAGCGTAGGATTAGTTCGCTGACTCTCTTTGAGCCAGAACGGTGCTGAAACAGAACACCTACTGCAGCTTCACTGCCCTTGTAGTAGCGCTGGGTGGAAAAGGATGGAGATCGTCAGCACCCAGTTCTCCTTTGAAGATGAATGTTGTTCACAAGGAGCGCACCACTTGTTTCTGCATCATCTTGAATTTTTGAGGAAGCTGCGGTAGAAAGTCTTCAGTCAGGACACAGACTCACCCTTGCACACCCCACCAAATCTCGCACTCGGAAGGAGAAAGCACCAACTCACCACGTAATATGCGGCTTCAAGAGCACCCCATCTCTTTGACACAGCTTGAACACGCTCTTGAAAGTCTTTCAACCAGTAATCCCATGCAATCGCGTCGGCGAGAGCTAGCTTGTCAAACTCGTCTTCGGGAAGTTGTTCCAGAAGCTGTTGCCTCCAAGTGAACAAGTTCTTCGGAAGCTCCTTGCCTATTGCGGCCAGGTCATTTATGCATGCGCGCCATCTGGCGTTACCACTTTTCCCCAGTACACTTGCTCCGATGACGATCAGCAATCTGTCGATCCATGTTTTGTACCTGGGGCGGGGGCAGTCGGCGTAATCGAGCTTGCTGGACGGGATACTGGCATCCTCAAGATTGGTACAGGTGATGATGTCGTTGATGAACTTTTGTACCGCTGCTGCCTCTGCATGTTCTTCATCGGAAATAGTCAAATGCTGCGGGACCAAGGCGATGGGAACCAGTCAAGAACCAGCGCTTTCAGAAGGCAACCATTTGTGACGCACAAAAGCATTGACACATTGTTCAAAAGAATAGTCATCTCGCTGTCAAGCCGTAGGTGCATCAGTCTTGTGGCACAGGGTGTTCCTGAAGAAAGTGAAATCACAAGGGGGTCCGGAGACCTGGTTAAACTCACCAAGAGTTTGGCAGCTGCTTGCAGCTGGCTCAGAGCAGTGTTCTCTTGACTCAAGGTCTGCTCTATACGCTGTTGTAGCTGGCCGAGGGCAAGGCGCAGCTGACTGCGCAGCGTGTTGTACAAGAACTTTCCGTCTCGCTGGAGCGCGGCTTGTTGAAATGGTCTGACCCATAGATGAACCAGCAGCTGACTGTGAATTGCGACTTGCTGGGTAGGGTCATCTATCCCTTGAAGTTTCTTCAAGAATAGTGAGCGCAAGCGGTCCGCAGCCCCGGGAAAAAAGGCCTTGCCAGTGTTGGCAGATTGCTGCGTCTTGTTCCGTTGCTGTGTTGACCCTGGAATCTGGGAGGCATGCGACATTCCGGCACGGAGACACCTGGTCCGGTGCTGCTGTATATTTCTCACAGTGCGCAGGAGTGCAAGGAAGAAAGGTACACCAAAGGCGCCGGCGCGCAAAGCGACGAACGGGACTCGGACAAGCCGCCGAGGTGCGAGCGCACGGGCGCGTCCAAGCGCTACCGGCTGAAAGAGGGAGATCAAATTCCCTAATAGCGAACATAAGCTCGCGGCGAAAGCAGTGCGCCTGTCACGCAATGTCAGCAGGAGCCTAGACTCCGAGTCTCGAGAACGAGATGCCAGGCCCGGCCGGACCTGCGACCGTCAATGGACAGCTTCCCGCTGGGCTTGCTGTTGCTATGCCACTCAAGCGCAAATATATACAGTCTCATCATCCTGTCGGAGCGACCCGCGGCAGCCGCACATAGTAGTGGTATCTTTTTGAAATCACGAGCTGAGCTGAGCTGTAGCGCACAGTTAAGGCCCCCGCGCACCTCGAGCTGCAGACTCTAGCGAAGGAGCACTGAAGAGATATGTGAAGATCAGTATATCTCGTCGGCGGCCCAGATAAGGGTCGGTACAGTGCAAGGTAGCGGAAAAAAAGGTGCGGCTTTTCCAGCTCCGTTCCGCGTTCCGTCCGCGCCGCGAATTTTCATTCAACCAACTCGTTCGTCTGTTGTGCGACCTCTCCCCGCCTCTACACGCTGCGAGCGAGGCCAGTCTCCTCGACAGACAGCGCTACACTCCCTCAGGGCTATGACCACGACGGCGACCCCTTCCTCACCTTCGAAGCGGCCCGGGTTGTTGCGGTCCGTCGTCACCAGCATCGACCAACCCGTCGACCGCGACACGCACGCCCAGCGCTGGCACAGGGTGCCGGCTGGACCACGCTCACCGGGAGCGACCCGCTCAGGAGGAGGAGGGAGCACGAGCGAGAGCAGCAGGGTCCGGTCGCTCGTTCAGGGATGGGAACAGGCGAGTCTCGGTACTCGATCGAGGCCGTACGGAGCCCTGCCACCTGCACCGACATCCCCGTACCGTACACACTTTGCGACTCGAGACGCGAGCAGCGACAGGCCCGCCCTCCGCGTCAACTCGAACCAACGCGACCTCGCTCCAGGCGAAGCCACCTCCCCGACTCGAAGCACCTCTCCGACCGTTCCGGCTTCGTTCTTCCAGAAGCAGGCCTTTGCAAGGACCGTGAACGACGCGCCGGTCAGGTTTGACCCGCAGCAACAGAGGAATCGAGCCGCTCAACCCGGCAAAGAGAATTGCCAACCGTCCTCCCCCCCAGCTGCCGCTCCCAGGCTCCCTCAAATCAACATGGCGCCTCTCATGTCGGCGAGTACGATGAGCGCAGGCACCGACTTGACGACCAATTCGGACGCGCAGACCGCGTTGACCGTCGAGACGATGGCGACTCGCTCGAGCGGGTCGACTCACGCCTCGAGTCTGGCCACCAATTTGGCGCCGCAGTCGGGTCGGCCAGAAACAGCGACTCGCTTTGGTACTTTTTCACGCACCGCCGTCAACGGGCCGCGAGATCAGCCTGCTCCGGCACCGTCTCCGGCTCCGTCTCACTCCCGCCCGCCTTTCTCCTCGCACGCGTACACCTCGCCTCCGTCGCGACCCGTGATGAACCACCGCCCCGTCTCTTCCTTCATCGAAGCCCTCCCTCCGCGTCCGAGCGCTCCGACTCCTCCGCACGACAACGCTCGCTCGACCTCGCCCCGCCACGCTTGGGATGAACCCTCTCGGTACTCGCCTCTGCCTTTGGATCGGTCGAGCTCTCCTCCTCCTCTGACCGCCACGCCGAAAGCGCCGACGGCGTCCGGCCCACCGCCGCCCGCGACGAAAGGCCGGCGTCGTCCGAGGTCGTCGTCCGTCGGAGACGGAGTCCGACCGACTGGCCCCATGGCTTTTGACGCTCCGAAAGAGGCTCGTCCTGCCGAGACCGCAGCACAGAAAACGAAGCGAATTGAAGCCGAGTTCGCGCGTTTGCTGGTGAGCTTCGAGGATGTCCGGCTGACCGAAGCGCTCCGGAGTCGGAATCTGACTCGCTCTCTCCGGTCCCCGCCTACGCAGGACACGATGCAACTCCCCGACCCGACTGTCTGCTGTAGGATGCTCGGACTCGCACTCCCGCTTAAGGAAGAGATGCTGCGCACGGCTGCCGTCACCAGTCCGACCTTGAGCGCTCCGTCGCGATCTTTGCACCAACGC
The DNA here is from genome assembly GCA_001541205.1 of Rhodotorula sp. JG-1b. Lineage (NCBI taxonomy): Eukaryota > Fungi > Basidiomycota > Microbotryomycetes > Sporidiobolales > Sporidiobolaceae > Rhodotorula > Rhodotorula sp. JG-1b. The sequence continues at coordinate 87,737 of KQ954500.1, read as the reverse complement.
GGACGATCGATGAACACCCTCGGCGGTTCGACCTTCCTCCCTCCGTCGAGTGCTGCAATCTCCAACAAGAGCGACGCTCGAGCGGCCCCTGGACCGGCCTCGTCGTCGACCAGCGGGAGCGGGATCAAGTCTTTCCTTCGCAAAGCCAAGTCGAACAGCAGTCTGCGCTCTCAAAACTTGCACGATGCAGCGGCCATCGTACCCTCTACTCCCACATCGTCGGGTGGTGGTCGTCGGGCGCGATCGAAATCGCACTCGCGCACCGCGTCAAGCTCGTCCATGCTCCGCAGTCTCGGCAAGTCGTCCGGCGCTGGCGTCGGTGCGACCGTGTCCGACATGGTGGGCGATGCCGCTGCGGAAGGACCGGCATTTTGGGCTTCGCGATTGAGGACGGGCACGATCGAGACGTTGCGAGTCAAGGAGTTGGGGCGCCTGCGCGGTCGACTGAGGAACGAGTCCCCGGTGTGAGTCGCCCCCAAAACAACCGAGATCACCGAATCCAGATACTGATCTTTTCTTGCACCTCTGCAGATGGATCGACGAGTTCGTGAAAGAGGGGGGCTACATCGGCTTGCTCGAGCGGCTCAAGGACTTGCTGGACAAGGAGTGGCGGTGAGTTCCTTCCACAAACGGGCCTAGCGCGCAGACGAAATAGTGAGCTGACGAAAAGGAAGCTTCTGTAGAGAGGAGCAGCACGACGACCAGGTCTTGCACGAGCTCTTGCGTTGTTTTAAGGCGCTCACCATGACCAACGTAAGTTTCCTCGCGGACAAGAACCGAATCAATCCGAAGCAGACAAGCTGATCAGCGCGCTAAGCCCGACTCCTCCGTACCCATAGATCGGCAAGCGTACGCTCGCCTCGTACTCGCCGACCCCCTTCCTCCCGCTCGCCGCTCTCCTCTTCTCCGAAAAACGTCCCGGCGACTTGCCGTGCCGCCAAATCCTCGTCGAACTCGTCCACGCCCTGTTCCAGATCTGTCCACCTGTGTGTGACGCTCTGCCCGAGTCGGCATGGAGTGAAACGACCATCTCGCTCGCGTCGCCGCCGTCGCCGGACTCTTTTGCGACGACTGGGTACGAGAGCGGGTCTGGCAGCGGGGGAGTGAGGCGCTACACTCGTCGAGCAAAACTCGGCGACGACGACGATGACCAACATATAGTCGGCGCCAAGAGCAACCACCATCTCGAGCGAGAAGAGATCCTGACGCCCGAGCGGATCCAACAAGCGCACCGCTTCGTCGTCAGTTTGATGCAGGGCCCACCGGACGAAGAGGAAGAGGCCAAGGTGGACTTTGTGAGGCGCACGCACCGCGAGAGGGTGTACAAAGTCTGGGTCAAAGAGATTGCCGACTGCGTCCGGGATTATTTCTGGTGAGCCCTCCCCCGAGCCTTTTCCTCTGACTCTTGTTCAACGTTCTCGCCCCACGCCGGGAAATGATACTGACGCAAGTGAATGCGATTGCAGGGTGTTTTGCCACGCCAACAACCTGTTTTGGACGCTCGAGCAGATCGATGCGGAAGCGGTCGAGGCGCCCAAAGTGCCGAGCGGGATGACGGGCGGCGTCGAATACGAAGCCATGGCCTACTGCGTGAGTCCTCCCGTGATGCATGCCTTGTACTATGGGCTGATGATTATCGTGGCTGCAGACGGCGCATCTCCGCTTGATCAACGAGGTGGCGAGGACGTGTCCGACGCAGGAGGCGGCGTTTGCGTTCCACGAGCAGCTCTTCCTCAGCGGCTTTGAACGCGTCCTCTTTGTACGTCCCCACTGCTTTCGGATCCTCTGTCTCCTTTGTACTGACGAGCACCTTACTCGCGCCACCATGGCCGGCAGACTCTTCGCCGCGCCTCGTTGGTGTACTACCAATCCCTGCACCTCGAGATGAGCCGGTACATCTCGCTCGCGCGCTCGGCACGGTTCAACCTCGGACCGCGGATCCTCGCGTGCCTTGACAGACGGTTCCTCCGCCCCGAGGAGCAGATGGTGTTGCTCGAGGCCGAGAGGCGGAATCACCAGACGAGGTCGGGCGCGCCGCAGCTCGGAGCCGTCTTTTGATCGCGAGCTCGTGTACCTATTCCCTCCTGTGTCCACTGTCCTTTCTCACTTTCACCTGCTCCGGCCCTATCTGTCACGCCGACCTCGTTCGCGTCTTTCCCCTTGTCGATATCCCGGTATTTCTCTCGCATGTAGAACTCGCTCTTCGTCTTTTCCGGCTGCGTCTTCCCTTTTGGTCCTCTACTTGCCTGCACTTGCTCACATCGCGACTCTACGGTGCTGGCTCGAGGAAAGAGAGAGAGATCGGAGTTGTCGCCGACTGAGCCGCTGCGGCTGCGGAACGTGCACGTGCCAAGTTCAGTTTCGACCTCTGCTCGACTACGTACATACACAGGCGCCCTCTTTCGAGAGCTGTCTAGCGAGCGAGCCAGAGCAACTTTGCAGTATTGCTGCCGTGTGAGTATTGCCCGCCTGCCTGCCCTCGCCCCCGTCCTGCTCCCGAGTTCGTCTCATCAATTTCAAAGTCGAGTGGTGCACCTCGTCGTCGTCGTCGTCGTCGTCTGGGGGGGCGCGTGGAGACAGGCACTGCGAGAAGGAGGGACACATAAACAGGCATCGCATAACAATTCAGCTCGCAGCCCCCGAGACGAAACGCTGACACAACCTCGACTTGTTCCACAGAAGAGTGATCATGGAATCCAGCAGCAGCAACAGCAACAGCGGCAACAGCCCGGCGCCGATCGAGCAGTCCCGCCGATTCACGCGCGAGCTGCACAGCCGACTCGTGCACCGCTTCCCCGCCCTCTTTGCCGACCTCACTCCAGGCGCCGTGGTCCGTCCTCCTCATCTCCCTCTCTCCCTCTGTCTCTTTTCGCGCTCACCGCTCGCGCGATGGAACAGGTCCCGACGCCACAAGGGACGCCGAGCTATGGTGCGACGAACGGAGCGCCAATGGGCGACGGGTTGCAGAAACTCGGAGCGGACGCTTCCAAGATTGAACCAAAGGTGACTGTCGACCCGTCCCCGTTGTGCGCTGCTTCTCCCCCTCCCCGCCGCCGTGCTGAGTCTCTCGCCCGCCCACGCACAGGTCTGGCTCGCTTCTGAACGAACCCTCCTCTCCTGGTTCCGCGTCGCGTTGCTCCTTTCCTCCTTCGCCCTCGCCTTGTTCAACTCGGCGAGCGACCAGGACTGGGCTTCCAAGACGATGGGCGTCATCTATGCCGTCATTGCGTGTGCCATGCTCGGTTACGCGTGGACCATGCACCGCATTAGGAGGTACAGGATCGTGATGCGCTATGGCGGTCATCACGGTGCGTCATTGTCGAGATCCGCGAGGCCCGCCCTGTGGTTTCGGACTGACCCATTTGAGAACCTCCCACCGCCACGACGATGGAAAACAACCAGACGAGCCGTACGGACCGCTCGTCGTATGCGGTCTCATCTTTGTCGCCGTCCTGCTCAACTTTATCCTCCGCATCAAGAACCGGTACGTCCGTGTCTCCTCCTCCTTTTGATTCCTCCCTCCCGCCTCCCAGAACGCGGTTGGACTGCTCTCGTTCTCTGCGCTCCTCCTTCCGTCGTCGTCGTCGTCATCGCAACAACCCTACGCTGCCTTGTGCATAGAGAGAGAGAGAAAGAGACCCGGACTGACCAGGATCTCTTTCGCTCGACGCTGGGCAATTCACGTCGCAGGGAACAACTGCGGGATCAACCGTCGCCCAAGAACCCGTGGCTCACCTCGGTCGAGATGGTCAAGGTCGCGCTCAACCTGCAACAACCGCCATCGCCGCTCTGAGAGAGAACCAGCCGCTCGCCCGCTTTGTCTCGTAGTTCCTCTTTTCGGATTGCGGAAAAGGATCGCGCGCGAGAGCGTATACTTCCCCTTTCCTGATCTTCTGTGTAATCTGTACCGTTCTCTCCTTTTCATTCGTCTTTCCCGGCATTTTCTCTCTCTCCTCTCTCAGGCAAAGTTCCGCTTTGTCCGTTTCCCTGTCTTCTCCGCATGAAACCCTTCAAAAAAAAAAAAGGGCGCACGCGTGCGTGCATACCTTTCAGAGTGACTTCTGCCTTCTTGCGGGGGCGCACACAGCGCTGGAAAAGAGGAAGAAGAAGCAAACGAGGGGAGGAGGACAAAGTTTTGTTGGCATTACGTACACACAAGATGGACGATTCCCCCCCCCGAGAATTCACGCCTTGACCATGTCCTGCAACTCTCCGCTCTCCTGCATCTCCTTGACGACGTCGAGGCCGCCGACAAACTCGCCCTTGATGATCAGTTGCGGGAACGTCGGCCACTCGTTCACTTCCTTCAACTCTGTATAGCACGGTCACGATCAGCACGTGCTTCTTTCTGCGGTTCGAAGATGGCGGAGGAGGGGAACAAGGAGAGGAGGGGAGAGGAAAGGGAGAGAAGGTGAACGTACTTTGTCGGACGCCTTCGTCTTGGAGGATGTCGAACGTGGTATAGTCGATCCCTTCGCTCTCGAGGATCCCGACAATCTTTTGAGAGAAGCCGCATCTGCGAGGGGGCGAAACGGCGGGAGGGGGGGTACGTTCTCACCGATATTAGAATCAATTGTCCGGCGAGACATTCTCGACTGTGGAGGGAACGCCGGCTTTGCGGGACGTGCAAGAAAGGGAGCGAAAGAAGAAGAAAGGGGGTGGGAGGGACTGACCTTGGTGTATCGCGGTCTCCCTTCATGAACAAGACGACATCCGACTGCTTCATCAGCTCCTGACACCTCTGCGCCAACTCTTCCTCGCTCTCCTCCTCCTCCTCTTCTTCCTCCCCTTCCTCCCTTTCCTCTCCTGCCTTCCCTGGGACGGAGGAACCGGGTTGGTAAACGGTGTTGGCTGCGAGGGGTTGTTGCGACGACGAGGCGAGGGTGGTAGGTTTCTTCGAGGCGTGCGACTTTAAAGCGGCCGAGAGGACGGCGGGTTGGGCGCCGGACAGGCGGGTCAGGAGGGTGTGGCCCTGTTGTGTGTTGACCGATTCGTCGATCGTAGGAGAGAGAGAGTTGCGAGGGAAGAAAGGTCAGCACCAGTCACTCACTCACTCGCGAGCCGATTCCACTCCACTCGTCGGTCGTAAGCAGAGAGGGGCGCAGGGACCGCCAAGACTGACCCTGAGGAGGATGAAATACGGGACTGCGTCGACTTCAAAGGATTCAGAAATGTCTGGCAAGGCCTCTGCCTCGATCTGTCATCATGCCATCATCAGTCAGCCGAGTCGGAACACACACAGTCGCACTGCCCCACTCACCGAGAGGAAGAGGACGTCGGGCGATCGATTCGCAAGCTCGTGCGTGACTGCGTCCATGGTCTTGCAGGGTTCTGCCCAGTCGGCGCGAAAGTACAGGACCGAGACGCGGTTCAGGTCGGCCGAGAGTTGGGCCTGCAAGTCGGCGGGCGACTCGGCGCGGTGGTAGTTGCTGGCCATCCTTTGCTGTTGCTCTCGACGTTTGGATACACGCTGCGTGTATGAGAGAGAGACGCGGTGTGTGTGGCGGCGAAGAGAAGGTCGACCCTCTGCCTTCGACCACTGTTGTACAGGAACGCTCTCAAGGGTCACTGTATGCTCTCTACTGGATGGACCGGCACTCGAAGCTGGAATCCGGATCTCCTCCTCCGCATGTGACTCTGCCGACACCTTGTTTCCCCATCTGCTGTGACTTGACTCGCTCGCTCGGCTTCCTCTGCTTCAGTCCAGCCCGTCCTTGCTTCTCTTCTCCTCTCAGAAGCGGTGACCCATGTCGAACCCCAACGCACCCACCGTCGCTCGCACCTCCGCCCCCGCCCAACTCTCCACGCCCGGCTTGGTCCTCCTGTACGGCTCGACCCCCAACGGCTGGAAGTGCACCTACGCGCTCGAGATCCTCAAACAAGCCGGAGCCATCCAGGGGTACACGGTCTGCGAGGTGTACCTCCAGAATGGCGAACAGTTCCAGCCTTGGTTCCGTCAGATCAACCCCAACTGCGAGTCTCTCGAGGGCCTTAACCCTGCCTTGCTTGCTTGCTACCGTCGCTTCCCACAGGCGCTTTCTGACCCTGAACGCGCGCGCCCCTGGACACAGCCAAGATGCCCGCTTTGATCGACAATCGCCCAAACGGACAATCCCCCATCCATGTGTGGGAATCGGCGAGCATCCTCCGCTACCTCGAAAAGACATACGACTCGCGCCATCTGCTCGGATTCGAGGATCCCGACCTCGACACGCAGATGAACAACTGGATCTTCTGGACGTACGCCCCCCGTCTTCACTTGTTCCCGCCTCTGCTTCTTGTTTGCTGACACGATCGAGGTATGGACATCTTGTCGGATGATGGTCACATCAGGCAAGGCTCGCTCGGACCCATGCAGGTAGGCAACCAGAAAAGGACCCGCCACATGATTCAAAGCCAAAGACGAGACCGACAATTTCCTTCTTTTGCCCCCGTGCAGGGCCAGTTGAATCACTTTTACCGTTACGCCGAAACCAAGATCCCCATCGCCGAGAAGAGGTACCTGTCCCTCCCTCTACACCTCCCAGCTCCCACTCAGGCTGACTGCATTGAATTCGTGCCCCACGCGCGCGCACGCGGCCGCGAGTAGGTACCGTGACGAGGTCGAGCGGTTGTACAAGGTGCTGGATTCGCACCTCGAAGGGCGAGAGTACCTTGTCGGGCACAAGCTCAGCTATGCAGACATCACGGCTCAGCCTTGGTACGTTGTCTGCCCCCTTCGTGCAGCGGAATGACTGCTCATGGCTTTCCCGAGAAAGAAAGGCGGCAAGCTGACTGAGCCCGGGGAACACTTTGCAACAGGATCCGCTGCCACTTCTGGGCCGCCGTTCCCCTCTCTGTTTCCACCTACCCGCGCCTCCTTGAATGGCACGACCGGATCGAGCACTTGCCCGTCATCCTCGACGCGCTCAAAGTCCCGAGTCAGGATTTGGTCACCCGGATCAAGAACGATCCGGACTTGGAGGCGAGGATTACAAAGGCGATGGCGGAACGTCGGGCTCTTGGCAAGGAGGATGATAAAGCGGGGCAGAAGTAGTAGAGATCGGCCGAGTCGAGGACTGTTTGATTGGTTGCGGTAAGGCTTGAGATGCGCCGATGCGACTCGGCAAGGCAGAGCGACTGGGACTCGAAATCGCAAGAACAAGCCATACACAAGACAGTATAAGGTATGAGAGGCTGAGAAAGAGAAGACTTTTTGCGGGCTGACTTGGAGTCAAAAAGAGGAAGAAAGAAAACGGGAGATGGAAAAAGGAAGGAGGGGCCGAGAGTGCTGATAGTTGGTCTTGCTCCTGGTCAGACAAATCTACCACGCTCCGTGACGGTTCGCTGCGCTGGCGGCCCAGCGCTCCGGGTGGATGTGGTAGTGACAACGAGCGATCCGGTCCGCAATTTCCGCTCCGGAACCGAGCGCGTTTTGCTGCTGCTGGTAGTGGCAACTTGGATCTTGCTGAGCGTGGCTTGGAACATTCCCTGTTCCTTGGCCTGGAGTCAAAAGTCAACAAGAACATGGACACCAGGTATAAAGACACGTAGGTCTCGGAGCAAGTCGTGGCAGAGCTTAAGAGGCAAGACGAACTGAAATTGAAGGAGCTGAAACAGCCCTGCTGGTGATGGCTTAGTCAAACATCGAATGCAACTTAGGGAGACAGGTCGTACCCAGGGAAGGCCATTCGGCGTGGGTTCACCAATGGCCCGTACTGCATTTACTCGAGCTGTTGCAAACTCGGGGACCCATCAGTCGGAGGGTATGATGAGCATATCAGGACACGGGGAGATTTCCTCCAGGGTCTCACCAGCCTGTTCCACCGGTAAGAAATAGTCATTGTAAATCTTTCCGAGCTCTTCCGCAGCGAGGTTCGCCTCTGCTGTGATCATGTCCGGCAGCACATCTTCCGATTGTACCTGAACTTCAGTGACAATCTTGTCAATACTGTATTTGTCAAGCTAACGGAAAGACACAAGTTGCAGTAGTCAGCCTAGGGACTTGTCCACGTTTGTCGCTTAGAAGAGAATGAACGGACGAGAAGCTTTGCAACTCTAAGGTCAAGATTGGTCTGCTGTTCTGCAGTCAGGGCAGTCCCCTCCTCAGTGGCAACTTGCTTGTGCGCCGCAAGGCATTCTGATTGTAAGCAGCTCAAGACCCCTTGAACAGTCACCCCTACCCGCCCAAATTTGATGTGTCTGCAGCGCTCCCGCAAGAGCATCAGTGGTGCAGCCCATAGATCAGGCATGTCATTTATGATCTTCTGGCTCATGACATGTCCTGTCGTGGTGTGTACTGGCTTCATAAGCGCGCCCAGGCCGGTCTCGGCGGCTCGAGGACTGTACCATTCTTCAGTGATGCGGTGGACCAGCTCAGACTGTTTCCGAGGCATTGCTGCCAATTGTTCGCGTCTGTAACTTGGGTGTAGAGTGAATCGTCTTGATGCTACAGTAGGCACGCGACACGTCCTGACATTGATCGGAACCAGGGAAGCGGACAACCCGCGGCGAAACGTCAGTTTTCAGGAAGCCCGGGCCAGGCTCAGGGTCAGGTGCGCTCCCGGAGCGAAGCAACTGTGCTCGCGAAGCAACTGTACTCGCGAAGCAAATGCTCTCTCAGCCCAAATCCCCGGAGTCTTTTGCATGGAGGCTGGGCCCGATGCGCGCTTGGAGGTCAGGGTGGAAGCTCGCAGGACGCGCGGTTGGCGAGAGACGACAAAACTTCTTGGCCATTTGGGCAGAAAGACGTGTCTACATGCGTACAGGCCAAAGAGACACGGTACCGGAAGCAAAGAAAACAGAAATGCACACGGGCAAAGTGAGAAAGAAAGAAAAGGAAGAAAGAGAGGCGAAAATTGGCGTAATAGAGCAAATGCGCATGAGAGTTTGCCTGGCTTGCCAGGAATGATCTCACCATTGCTTGTGACGGTCTGCTGTTTGTACGGCCCACTGCTGAGGGTCAATGTGGTAATAGCGACGAGCGATCCGGTCTGCAATTTTGCGGGCGGACACCGAGCGCATTTTGCCCTGGCTGATGCGGATGGTGAGGAAAATACTGCAGTGAATGTGAGTCCTTCTCTGTTTTTCCCTCACAAAAGGTTACCAAGTCAGCCCTGCAGATCCCAGAGTCAAGACTTGTTTGGCAGAAGCTCGAGGCTGACAGGAGGATTCGCGTCAGTGCCGCTTCCCTGCGTGGTGCACTTCAGTCAATGGCACTGTACGAGGCTACATTGTCTGGGCACCCACCATTAGAAGGGCATGCCTGCTGCAGAGGTTGCAGCCGCTGCCAGCTTGTTGTAAAGTCAGAAGAGCTGTGAGCATGGTGATGTGAAAAATTTCAGCAGAGTTGGGTGGCGTAGACAGTCCTGGCCATGGAGGCCTCACCTGCTTTTGGAAACTCAAGCTCCACGATCCTGTTGATTTGCTTGGTGGCCTTGTCCGCAGCAGCCTCTAAATGAGGCGAGAGCTTGGGAACCCAGGGCCTAGTCTTGGCCCTTTTGTTCTTTTTATGTGATGTTATTGGATGCTCAAGTTGAGAAAAGACCATAGATGATGCTGACTGCATGAGGCTTACCCTCTTCTGCCATGTCTGCCAAAAGATATAGAAAAAAAGTCTAGTGCTTGTCCTGAGCGAAAAGAGACACGCTCCATGGCAGTCAGCTAGACAAGATAGCTTCCTGACAGCACACACTGGAGTGGACAGAGCATACCAGAAGTACTGCAATTGCTCCACCAAAGACTTCATGAGATTCTTTGTGCGAACCGGCCAGGTTGTAAAGCTGGTGGCACTCCGCTTGGAAGCAGCGCAATACCTCTGCTAGCGCACACTGCACCACTTTAGTGCCACAGTTTTTGACACGCCACAAACTGAATGGTGTGAGCCAGACTTCAAGCATATTCTTGAACGCCCACTCGAAATCTCCTCCAGTGAAGCCAGCCGTAAGCGCCCTTCCGGATATCCGGAGCATCATCTCAGCGAGACCAAGCTTGGTGTTGTATGCAGAATCCCATGGCCTTGTAATGTAATACACAGCCGACATTATGGGCTGTTCAATGGTGAGCAAGCTGTTGGCAGTGTGAGGATGAAAGAGGAAACCTTCGTCTAAGCTTAAAGCGGCGGAAGCAAAGGCGGACAAATCTCTGACCTTGTAACCGGAGGCTCGCATGCCGAGACCCGCGAGCATGGACACTAGGTTCAAGCGCAGCATAAGTTGGCTCTGGGCACATAGGCTTCATCTGTGTGAAACCGGACATATCGCAGGTAATGCAGTGGGGTTGATATGCGGCCGGCAGTTCTCGCACGAAGCCCCATTTTTTGAAGCAACCTGCACGGATCATTGGAAAGTCTCTTTGCACAGCGAGACCCTCGCAGGAGACTGGATAGAATGGATACTAATCAAAGCGCGGGAGGCAATCTAAAGCAAAGCCAGGCAAAGAAAGAGTGAAACCGAGGCTTGGGTGAGGCGCAGAGACCGGACATGGTCAGTCATCCATCAGTTCTTTGGGCGTTTGTTGGAGCACTGGTGGTCTCCTCCTATTACCGGTCCAAAATTGTGTGGGCTATGAGGAGAGTCCTCCCAATCTTCCTCGTATGTCCGTTTCCGGCCATGCGATTCTTCGCGGTGAGATGCCGGTTGGACGCTGTGATTGTCTGCATGCAGTGGATTCCAATTAATGTGAGGGGGAGATTGAGTTTGGACAATCAATAATAAAGACTTACAATTCCCAAAAACGCACGGCGGAGGGGCCGAGGGTTCTAGCCGAGGCACAGGTGTAAAGGGTGCCATTGATTGAGGATCCGCGACGCCGACCGGGATGAACTGCTGCGGTACCTCGCCCGGCGTGAAAGAGTACCCTTGAAGGCCCCCCAGGGGATGCCAGATTCGGGGATCCCATCGTATAAAAAAGTGTGCGGCTTAACGCACTCCAAATTTGATGAAAAGGATTAGCGCCTTTCCTCACGTATCTGTATGGAGAATTGCAAATGTAGGGAACAGTGTACCTTTCCAACAGTCTGCTGCCCCAACCATGTTGGCTGCCTCGCAGATAGACCAGAGCTCGCGGGCGCACAAGTTCGCAAAACCCCAAGCCGGCACGGAGGGCGACCACCCCTGTTTAGGGCGGAAGGAAGACGCTCAGCCAGATCTCCCTTGTCAAGTGGTCTTTCCCTACACACCACCCAGTCTGTGATGAACTTGAATGTAAAGACTGAAAGCTGCAACGGGACAAGGACAAGGAGGCCATCATCATCTTGACAAACGTCGGAGGTTCCAAGTCGTTGCAAGCGTTCCTACTCACCAGGATCAGGAGGACTTGCCTTCTCATCCAAACGTCGGTGTGATTGTTGGCATGAGCGCGCCAATTCAACTCCTTGCATCGTTTTTGCAGGCTGTGGCAGATGCTGACCAGCCGTGGCGGCGTGCCTTCGGGGCACTCTACGACGCAGGACTGAAGGGGTATTGACCAAAGCTCGATAGCCCAGTCGGTCACACGCTGGATGTTGCTCTGGAGGGAGAGGTCACGCGAGCGATTGGGATCCAAGACAAACTTGAGGCCTAGTTTCGTTTTCTCTAGCGTATTCCATGGCTGGACAAGCTCCGATGGCGGGACAAACGGTAGCGCGGGAGGCGGCATAAGAGCTCTAGCATCCATAAGAGTAGATCGAGAGGGTAACGAGACGGTGCGAGAGCGTCACGGCAAAAGGAGAAGAGCAAAGGAGCGAGAGGTTAGCGAAATCGTCGTGTCCTCCGTCCAGGTCCGCGGACCTCCCGGTGGGTCGGACATGCGTGACGCGTGACTTGGGAGTGTCGAAGGTGGGAAAACCATTTCGGCGGAGATACGCAGGGCCCACGTCGAGTCAGTGAAAGCTATGCACGAACGGAATGCCTTTGTGGTGGTACCTCTTCGTGACACGGCGATCATGCGGTGCGCGGTCATGTGCATTCTGTGCTTGACTAGAGGCGGGATACGGGCGGTCACCAGTACGGCAAGCCGTGCGTACGAGCCCACGCCTTTTGGAACGGGGCAATGCAGAGACGCGAAAGAAGAGTCGCATATGTACTCAAGCGGTCGGGACGAGACAAGACGGAAGTCCTTGCCCTTGCGCACATTCAGATGCACCACGCATGTCTAGAGCTCGCGCGTAGAGCATTCGGGCCGAAGAACAGCCCTCTCCTCCCTCCACCGTACGCGTCCGACAAGGCAAAGATTTTCGGCGGCGAAGGACCGGCAGCTCGGCTTTGGCGCAGCGCGCGTCCTGTTCTAGCGCGTGCGCGTCCGCGCCCGAACCGGGGGCCTGAGCGCAACGGACAGCGTTCGGATTCCGTTGCGAGCTTCGGATGAGAAACTGCGAGGAATTGGAGCGAAGCCGCGCCGAGATGAAGCAGCGAAGTCAGCCTGGACATCACGACGGCGAGCGGAGCTGGGTGTTCCAAGCATAGCAGAAGGTCAGAGCAGGCGAAGAGATACTGTAGCAGCGTCCTGCGTGACAGCGTGCAAGCACAGGGTGAGCGGCGAGAGAGCGGAGAGAGCAACTCGGCCGGGAGCGCGGAACGCCGCGGAGCGATCGGAGCGATGAGAAATGACTCAAAAGGCCATCGCGACTCTTTGCTTTCCACCGCTCAAGTGTGCACGACAGAGTGCTCGTCGGAACACGCAGGCTATCGGACCGGATCCGCTGGATTAGACCCGCCCACCCCGGCGCCATGAGTAGCGTCCGCCTGCTCGCCGACAGGACCGCAATCCGGCACGCTCACGCCGCGACCGCTGGCACGTCCCGGTCTAAAGCGACACCGCGGACAAAGACTCCAGTCAGTCCCAGATAGTGTGCAGGGCCACCCGCAGAGAGAAGGCGAGCTGACGGGGGAATGAACACAGGTCCGATGGATCAATACCGGCAAGAGAGTCCTCTCGGGCGAGGTCAGGAAACGCCAAGTCGAGATGGAGCGCCAGAGGGTGAGCCACGTTTGCCTTTGTCTCGTATTAGCACCCGGAACTGAAAGCCACCCGACTCCGGTTCCAGGACCTTATCATGAGCGTTCTCGAGGCGCAACCCTCCGCTCGCGACTCGCGGTTCTACCTCCGAAACTTTGACCCGGCGTCTCGCCCTTCCACGTTCGAGTCCTCTACTCAATCCCAGCTCGCGGGCGGTGCGCCGAAACCTGCTGCGCGCCGGGAGAAACAACGAGACGTCGACGGACCAGCGTTCCCGCTCAGCGATCAAGAAACTCCCACGACGGCCTACTCGCGCGCGATCCCGACCGCGAACCATACCGCTGCCGACCTCAACTTTGATCCGAACGTAGCGGGAGTGGTACCGCCTCCGGACCTCAAAGGCAAGACGGCGTTCGCGAGCGAACTCTTGTCCGCCCCGGCGAGCCGCCACACCGCCCTTGTGAAAGTCCAGGGGCCCTTCTCCGACCGGCAACTCGAATCGATCGCAGAGGGGATGGTCTACCTGAAAAAGCTCGGCTTGGTGTCGATCATCGTGATGGACCATGAGCACTGGACGCGCGAGGAGGAACGGATCCGGAGGCTCAACTTGCCGGAAGAGGACGGCCGCGAGTTGATCGTTCGCCTGCGCGAGGAGATGAAGCGCGAGACGATCCGGTTCAGCGACATGCTCGAAGCGAAAGGCGGGGCGGCGCGACCTCTCCTCGAAGGGGTGTTGTGCGTCCACGGTGCCGCGTTTGAAGACACGTTGGACCCGATCGCGTCGACGAGTGCGCGCCCGTACGAAAAGACGACGGAAGACTTGTTCGTCGACTCGTTGTCCGGGATCCGGAACGCCGTCCGGAGGGGCGAGATCCCCGTCATCCCTCCGATCGCGATCGACGCGTCGTGCTTCTCGCTCTGCGTCTCGGCCAACGATGCCGTCCGCGCGATCGCGCACGGGCTCGCCGACGCCGAGAGTTGGACCGGACTGCGGTACGAGGCCGACGCGCGGTTGGCGAACGACGTCGATTTGACTCCCGTGCGGTTGATGATCATCAACCGCGAAGGGGGTTTGCCGTCCCATGCGCGCGGCGGTGATCCGCACTTGTCGATCAACCTCGAGTCCGAGTTTGATTACATCAACAAGACCTTCATCTGGCACGACACGCACCCGACCGCGCTGTCAAACCTTGCCCTCGTGCGCGACTGCCTCTTGCACCTCCCGCGAACCGCCTCGGCCGTCCTGGTCTCGCACCGTTCCCCGCGCTCCTTGATCGCCAACTTGATCACGAACAAGCCCGCTCATTCTCCGTCCTTGTCGCACGACTTGTTGCCGCGCCGCAACATGCAACACCAGCCGACGATTGTCCGGCGCGGGTTACCGATCCGGGTTCACCGCAACATGGACGACATTGACGAGGACAAGATGACCTATCTGCTCGAGGAATCGTTTGGCAAGACGCTGAACCGGCAACCTTTCTATGACCGGTTGCGGAACGACCTCGATTTCTGCATCGTCGCGGGCGATTATCAAGCCTGCGCGATCGTCACCAACGAAGTCCGCCGTGACCCCACCACGGGGACACCCGCCCTCGACTCCGAAACGGGACTGGCCGAAGAACCGATCGCCTACCTCGACAAGTTTGCCGTCCTGCCCTCGTTGCAAGGCGACGGCACGGTCGATTTCCTCTGGGGTGCCTTGCGCGACGAGTCGTGGGGACTCGGGTTGCTCGACGCGTTGAACCCCAACGTGGGCGGGTTGGGTGGCGAGGGTATCCCGCGCGACTTGGTCTGGCGATCGAGGAGCAACAACCCCGTAAACAAGTGGTACCACGACAGGTCGACCGGGTTCTTCAAGATCCCGCCTCCACCAGGAGGGGCTGTTGGATTCGCGCTGTTCTGGTGCGAGGTCGAGGATCGCGCGAGCGAGTTTATGCGGGATGAGAAGGAAGGGAAAAAGATGAGGAGCGCGCCGGAAAAGTTGACCAAGTGGGCGCCGTGCATCGGCGCGATCCCCTCTTGCTGGGTATAACAGACGGTTTGGAGAGGGGGTCGGGGGAACTAGCATTTTGACTCGCATATTTCATCTCATCTACCGCATCTTGACGCAATTTGGAATGTATCCTCATACAAATCTTCCACCTTCGCATGCGCCTCACGCGACCTCCCGTCTCTGTCTTTCCGAGCCTTTTGCTGGCAAGTGGAAGGAGGGATTACGACGCGAGGCTGTGCCTGCAGAGGTTGCGATCCCTGGTCCGATGCTGCCTCCATCGATTCAGGGTTCGTACTTCTGCATTTCTCTCTAACTACCTTTTCGCGCTTTATGTACACCGTCCTCCCCGTCTTTCATCTTTCTATACCCCCGACTTGCACGCCTCCTTGAATGTTCTTTCGCCACCGTCGGCCGCCTCGTCGAGAAATTGAATCCCGGCTTGCTCTTTCGAAAGAGCGGAGGGAGCCGGCTCCGTAAGAACCCCCATCCCTCCCTCTATGCCTTTGCGAGCTTCTTGGCCTCCTCGAGGGTCTCGTCCGCGCCCCACGCGGTCCGGCTCTCGTCGACTTGGCGCTTGAAATCGGTGATGACCTCGGCGGGTTTTTCGGCTCCAAAGAGGGCCGTACCGGCGACGATGACGTTGGAGCCTGTAAAGGGGGAGGCTGTAGAGTCAGCATGTGCTTTTTCCGGGTGGGAAGAAAAGAGTGGGGGGGGGGGGGGGAGGTAGCCACGACAAAAAGGAGAGAGAACGGGCGCACGCACCTGCACGAGCGCAGCAGCCGACCGTTCCGGGTCCAACTCCACCGTCGACCTGAATATCCTTGTCCGGGAAGCGCTTCCTCAATTCGGCCACCTTGACGACACACTCGGGCATGAACTTCTGCCCGCCTTTGCCCGGGACGACGGTCATGACGAGGAGCATGTCGACTTTTTGGCCGAGCGAGTCCGAGATGGCGCTCGAGGGGGTCGAGGGGGAGATGGCGACGGCGGAGCGCATGTTGTTGGCGTGGATCAGGTCGACCAGGTCCGAGGCCGAGTCTGTGGGCACCCGGCCACAACGGGATTCAGTGAGAACGACCTTGAGAGAGAATCGCTCATGTCCACCGAACGGAGTGCGCACCTGGGTTGGAGAGAGCTTCGATGTGGAAAGTGTAGCTCTTGCCACCCGCTTCGGCCACCGGCTTGACCCACTGTAGTTCCCGGTCAAAAGGTCAGCCGTCCGAAAGTCACCACCACGAAAGAAGACGGCCGCCGCTCACCTTTTCGGGGTCCGAGACCATCATGTGGCAGTCCATGAATACGTTGTCTACGGTTTTGTGTACGCTGGCGAGTACGGGTGCGCCCATGGTGATGTTGGGGACAAAGTGACCGTCCATGACATCTGGCTCCACATGCGGGTGGTCAGTTGGCATAGCCTCGCCCCGCAGAAGGAGAGGGGAGGGGCGGGACTGACCCATGTGTACCCATTGTGCGCCGCAGTGCATCATGCGTTTGATTTCGTTTCCGAGGTCGGCAAAGTTGCTGGCGAGGACCGAGGGCGAGACGATCGCTTGAGGAGGAGGAGGCGTCATCGTGGTCGGCGGAGGTTCTTGTTGAGAGCGGTGGCAGTGGCGGTAGCTGAGGAGTACTGCAGTCTAGAAAAGCTCTCTAGACTGGCACGTGTGAGTTGCGAGTGTAGTAGAAGAGGCTGCACCGCCTCGCTCCTTGCGTCTCGGTCGGCGGAGCGAGAAGCGAGTCGAGTGCTCTCACTCAGACTCGACGCGACTCGACCGCCATGGTGAGTACGGACACGCGTACCCCTGTATACCTGCAAGCTCACTCGTGCCCTCCACCCAGGCCGCACCCGACGCAGGTCAGTCTCTTGCTCTTCGTTTGACACGGCGCGTGCACTCGACTCACTCAACACCCGCTCGCAGACATCAAGGAAGCCTTTGCCCTGCACGACAAGCGCGGGAACGGCACCATCGCCTCGAGCTCCCTCGGCGACGTCCTCCGCGCCCTCGGTCAGAACCCGACTCAGAAACAGGTTCAAGACTTGGTCAACAACGCCCCCCAAGAGAGCGAGTCCACGCGTCTCTCTCTCTCTCTCTCTGTCTCTTGACCCGGGTCGGGTGCGACTAACGCGATCAAACCCGCCCTGCAGTCGACTATGACACGTTCGTGAGCATCCTCAATCGACCGGGAGGGTACGACCCCGCCGGCACAGTCGGTCAGTTCCCCCTTCCACCCTTCTCCCCCTCAGAACACCCACCGAAACTGACTGACTGACCAACCCACCAACCCCGCCAGACGACTTTATCGCCGGCTTCCAAGTGTTTGACAAGGAAGGGAACGGCTACATCGGCCAGGGCGAGTTCCGCTACATCCTCACCACCCTCGGCGAACCCTTGTCCGACCACGAGGTCGACGAACTCCTCAAGGACGCAGAAATCACCCCGTATGTTTCCCTTCGCTCCCGTTCTTCTTGTCGAGCGCTTTCTCTTCGAGTCGATCCGAAGCGACGTATCGACTGGGAACTTTAGAAATGGCGGAAGGGATGCGGAGACTGATAAAGGCCTCGTCCGTGCTGCAGCGAGGGCAACCTCAACTATGTCGCGTTTGTGAACCGGATCACATCACAGGTTCGCTCACTCGCTCGCTCTGCCCCTCCTTTCTTGTTTTCCCCTTTGTTTCTCTCCGGAGCGGGAAAAGAAAAGAGAAACGCTTGCCTTGTCTGCACGCGTATACTGACCCTTTCTTCCTTGTCGCGGGCTTGACCGTGTTGCTTTTTTTTTTTCTTCGTACACAGTGATCATTCCGAGTACACTGCGCGCTGTTCCGCCGCTTCGATCCCGCCTCTTTCATGTTTCTCCTCCTCCTCTGCCTTCGCGTTTTGCCCCCCGCTCGCCCGTGCACGCCCCTGTTGTGTCAATCTCCCCTTTACACTTCTTTCGTTCGTCGTAAAACTCGACCTCTTCATTTTTCCTCCAAGCCTTTTTGTGTCCCTCGTGGCCAGTTCCCTCTTCTCCCTTCGCACTAACTATTAAGTCACAAGAACAACTAGCCAATGCATTCCCTAACGCAACTTTGTGACTACCAAACATTGCCCGGGTTCGCCTTTGTGGCGAGCCCCTCCGGTCCCTTCCTTGATAGGGCCGTTCGCGTGTGTCCAACAATCAGCTACCAAGTCCCCACCCCTGCAGGCACAAGTGTCTGTCCCTAGTGCGAGAGAAGACAGCATCAGGAAGGAAGCACGCCACCCGCGTCTGAAGCTGGTCACTTACCGATTGTGCCCTGCCGACAAGCTTCGGGTTGTCTTTGTCTGCTGCCCATGTAGCTGCTCATGCAAATACCATTCAGCCACTGTGACACACACCAGCGACTCTTGAGTGCTTACCCCATGCGGACATCGTAGCTGAGCAGCGTTTGGCTACCTCCAAATGTCTCTTGCTGCTGCCGGTTGAGCTGTCATCGGCCACGACTATGTGAGTAGGGTGACGGCAGGGCACACAAGCCAAGACCGACTCACGTGTGAAAAGAAGTAGGGAGAGGGTCGTGGGTTTCTGCGAGAGGGAGAAGAAGTGATGAGAACGGAGCAAAGAGCAGTTTCACCTCGCTCGCGCCTTTTATACCCGCAGAACCGCCGGCATCCCGCTTTGTGGCCCCGCCTGTCGGCCGTGGTCACGTCACCGGGCGTGTACCAACCCGTGAGTCGACCGCGCAAGGAGGACTGAGCGTCGACGCAAGCGTAAATCGGCCCTGATTCTCTCCCGTGGCCCTCTGCCCAGGCTGGCCCCAGGTCCCACGTCGAGGCATGTATATGCCAGTCCTGTACGAGTTGGTCCTGTGTCCTCAGCTGCAGTAGAGGACGAGAATTTCCTCCCGCCTTCCGGTTCACCCAGCTTTTCCTCACGGCAACTCCGCAGAAGCCCAACCGCTGCTCGCTCTACAGATCGCGTAAAGATCAAGCAGGGTCTCTGTCCTTTGTATAGCCTTTCATCGAGTGTGCATAGCTCTGTCCTCTCGCCCGAGCCTTGCGCTCGAGCGAAAGCAGAGCTGCACGGCTGAAAGTTGAAGCCAAAGAAAGTTGCACGTGATTGCGGTGTGCAGAGGCCACTCGTCTCAAGCGCGGAAGAAATGATCTCTTCGGAACGTGTAACACAGCCGCTTTACGCGCCGGACCCGCCGTCACCGGTGGCAAAACCTACCCTGTCTGCAGTCCGCGCATCACACCCGTCGAGCTCGCTCAAGAATACGAACGTGTGACCGGAGAACAGACGCGCGTGCAGCGCTTGTCCCTCAACGAGGCGAGGCAACTCGCGACGGGTATGATGGGCGAATCGGCTGCGCTCGAACTGACCGAGTTGTTTTCGTGCGTGCCGGTTTCGCTTTCTCCCCTCTCGCCGTGTCTCTCTCTCCCTTGGAGTTTATAGTCTGACTGGTTTTCCGTGTGGTCCGGCTCGCAGTTGGCTCGCCGAAGTCCCAGAAGGGACGATCTGCTCGGGGGCGATGAAGCCCGAAGACGACACGAGCTACGCCGACCTGGGCGTCAAGGCATCGTCGCTCACGCAGTTCCTCCAGAGGACTGGCTTCCGAGTGCCTTCAGCGATGAGTTAGCTCATGCGGAGAACTCCTCTATGTCGCTGTGAATAGTCCGTACTTCTGTGAATCCCCCTCTTTTCGCGGGCACAAAGCGAGTCGCAAAAAGAAGACTGGATGTGTTCTACTGCATTCCGAGCTGGCGCAGCAAGAGGGCCGGGGTGCAGCTCCAGGCGTGGCAGAACGACTGGCTCGAGAAGGCGCCGTACGGTGAGAAGCGCGGTTGCGAAGGGATCCAGCACTCGAAAAATGTGTCGGCGCCGGCGTCAATCATCGAGCTGGTGAGTTGTGCAAAGCGGGAGAAGGGGGAGGCGAGCGAGAGGGCGAAGGAGGCGATGAAAAGGCGACAGCGCGAGTGAATGCAAGACGGGAACGAAGAGCGATATCAGCACTCTCTCAACCGTGTGCAGATAACTGAAACCTGATCGCAACTCACCCCCAATAATGCAAGATGTGTTTGAGTGCGAGATCGGTCAGGCCCGCTTTGATGAGGGCCTCGCAGAGCTGCCCGAAAACACGACAAGCCGTCAGCTCCGCGTCGTCACAATATGTGATGTAGTCACTGAAGCTCACGTAATGATGCAGATAGGGTGTGTTGCCCTGGATGCTCGACTGGTCCTCGTAAGCTGTGCACAAGGCGATCTGCGCTTCTTCCTCCGAGTCGGTGACGCCGGCCAGGACAGCCCAGGCGTTGCTCGCCCACGACAACTGCTTGTCTTTGCCGCTCAGAAAAACTTTGCCGTCGAAGGAGGTCTTGCGGATCGCCGAGCGGAGTTTCGAAGCGAGTTCCGAGGCGGGAATGCTTGAAGACTCCGACAGGGCGACTGTCGGTTCGGGCTTGCCCAATACGGAGGCGAGATCGATGAGCGCCTTGAGGGCAAAGATAAAGATCGACTGGATCGCCACCGACTTTTCGAGCTTTTCGTGCCCTGCTCGCGCGCGCGCAAAGCCCGTCAATTGCTGATCTCGCCGGAAAAGTTGGGGGGACAGGGCAAACTCACAATCGACAAAGTGCCAATCGCTACCTCCCAACAAGCTCTTTGGGATCGGAACTTCGTAGATAAAGTCCGAGCCGACTCGACGGGCGGCGATGTCGAATTGCTTGCGAGCGATTTCGAAAAGATCATCGCCGGTCGCGGTATCGCCAGAGTCGTTGACGTAGTCGAGAAGGGTGCAAGTGTAGAGGAGGGCGTAGTCCACTGATTACGGTGCGTTTGAGAGTCAGCTGGACCAGGCCTGGAGGCACTGGGACTGCAGCGGCGCTCGCCCACGATCCACTCACTGATGCTGTTCCCACCCGTGTGCGGTTCCGGCTCTTCGTACGCGCACGCACAGAGCTTGCCCTCTGCGTCAAAGGGTATGGCGGCAAAGAGGTACAGGCACCGTTTGACCAGGTCGCGATCCTTGTACGTCGCGTAAGATGCGAGCGCCTGCAACCGGAGGTCGCCGATCCAGAGTCGCTGGTCCCGCCGAGGACCGTCTTCATAGACTGTCTGCATGCAGTCTCGGAGCGTGACCATCGCGGCGTCGTCGATCTGTCGGAGCTTGTGCTTCTGCTCGTCCGTCAAGTTGAGGGCCGGCGACTTGAACGTGAGCGGGCAAGGGTTCGTATGCCCGACGGACGAGACGGCAGTCGCGATCATGTCGCTAAATCGCAAGCCGAAGCGGATCGAAGTCGCCACGACCTCAATCTTGATGTACCGGAAAGCGTAGCGGTTCGCGATCCGCATCTTTTGCGGCTTGTAGTGCGGCTTCTGGAGCACGACCGTCTCTTCAGGGAGCCATGATTTGGACAAGAAGCCGCTTTGAGCGAAAGACGTGTCAGTACTTACCCCTATACCGGTACGGAAAGAAGGGACGTCGTACTTGTACGGTTCGAACGACTCGGCGACATCGTTCAGCACCTCGCCGAACGTCAGCTTGATCCTCGCGGGTGCATCTGCCGGCTCGATCTCGTGCGGCAAGCCTGCCAGTCCAAACTCGAGATACCCCGTAACGTGTTCGCCGACGTCGAGGATGCACTGGTCGCCGCTGCTGAGCAGAGGCAGCTCTTCGAGGCGGTCGACGGGCGCCGCCTTCTTGCTCCAGCCGAGGATCGCCGACTCGTCACGCTCGACGACGATGACCTTGCTGACCGGGATCCGAGTCTCGAGCAGCTTTGGCTTGAGCGATTCGGCGATGCCTAACAGGCGCTCATCCGGCGGCGGGAACGCGCTCACGAACGGCTCATTGGCGGCGGACATCTTGAACTGCTCTTTGGGATCCAAGCCCGACGCTCGTGCATCTGGTACGAAGCCGCTTGCTGCAATGCTCGGGACAATGTTTAAAGTCCGCCGACTCTGCCGTGGGGGCGATCTTCTCCCCAGAACGGAAATGCTCCGCCGAGCTCGAGGCAAAGATGCGCCGACCGCGGCACCATTCCACCGAAATTCCTTCTCGCCCACTTCAATCGATCGCTGGTACTCGTGAAATTCTCACGAGATGTTCCGCCGACCTGTTTCGGGCCTTTCATACGGCGCAGCTCGAAGGCAGAACTTGCGCCATGCTTAAGGACGCGGAGCCCCTTGCTGCTCCACCTCTCTCTGCTTCCTCACCCAGCTATCGCCTCTCCCCCACCCTCAGCACGACCATGAGTTCTGCAGACGGCTCGCAGTTCAAGCAGGAGATCTATCACGACGAGAAGGTGTTTGCCCTCGACGAGGCTGGGCAGGCCCTCCGAGCAGAGGCTCGCTCGCCGTGGAAAGTCCTCCGTGAGAACGCTCGAGCGGTGGCGGTCGTCCTTGCGGTCCAGGTCAGTCCTATTCTGGTCGGATCTTACTCGGATCTCGGTCACTGATAACCTGCCTTTGACCTGATTACAGTCTTCTGCGATTATCGTCGGTATCGAGTTCTCGCTCCCGGGAAATTTGCTCGCGATCCCCGCCGTTCGTTCATCCTTCACTTCGTTCTGCTCTCCAGCTATCTCTCGTTTCGTCTCACCGTTTCGCTGCCTATACAGTTCCTGCGGCAATTCGGCTCGCTTTCGGAAAAGACCGGCAAATATGCCATCGCGTCAAAACATCTCACGATGTGAGTGCTAGCGAGTCTGCGCTCTCCCACTCGCTCAGTCCTGAGCCTTCGCGCATCACAGTTGGGCGGCGTTGTTTGCCACCTTCCAGGTCCTCGGGCTCATGTTCGGTGGCCAGTTCTCGGACCGCTTCGGTCGACGGCCTGCGCTTTACTTAGTCCTCTTCTTCATCTACATCGTGCGTTGCGTCTCTTGTCTCGTGGCCTTCATCCCTCATGACTGACGAATTCCACTTCGTAACAGGGTGTCATGCTCGAGATCATCGCCACGACCTGGCAGATGTGGCTCGGCAGCAAGATCGTCATCGGCTTTGGAACCGGAATCATGCAGGTACGCCCACTCGCTCGTCATTTTGTCGCTTGACGGGACCGTATGCGCTGACTATCGGTACATCATAGACTTGCGTCGTGACTTACGTCAGCGAAGTCGCACCGCGCGAGCTCCGAGGCATCGGACTCAGTCTTTTCAACATGGCGATGAACATCGGGGGTCTCGCCGGTACGCAAATGTCTGTCATTCGGAGTTGGAGTCTATGCTGATCTGTACTTGCCGTCTCACAGCTACTCTCATTCCGTGGGGCACTGAGAAGCACTACGGCGTCGACCCCACCGACAACCGCGCATTCCGCGTTCCCCTTTACGTCGCGATCGCTTGCCCGACCATCACCCTCGTCCTCCAGCTCATTCTCCTCGTCGAGTCGCCGTGGTGGCTTATGATGAAGGGACGCCAAGACCAGGCCCGCAAATCGCTCGACTATCTCTACGGCAAGACACCCGGGTACGACTCGGACAAGGCAGTGGCGGAGCTCGAGTACACGCTCGCCAAGGAAGCGGAGATCAAGGCGGCAGTGAGTGGTGACTCTCCAGGTACTACGCCTGTGATTCACCACTGATTCTGGCGCTTCCTCAGGCCGCCGGCGCCACCTACCTCGACTGCTTCAAAGGAGTTGACGGACGACGCACCTTCTGCGCTGTCTTCCCGGCCCTGACCCAGAACATGAGCGGCCAGAATCTTGCAGGCACATATGCCAGTCTCTTCTTCAGTCTTGCGGGCCAGAAGGACCCGCTGGTGTCGTCCGTCATCACCACCGCCGTCGGGCTCGCTTGCAACTTCCTCAGTTTCTTCATCCTCGAGTCGAAGCGCGTCGGCCGTTGGTTCCTCCTCTTCGCCGGCCTCATCGTGATGTCGCTATGCATGCTCGGTATTGCCCTCATCGACGTCATCGCCAACAACAACGGCAACTACAACGGCGCCGCCGGCAAAATGCTCACTTTCTTTGTGGCGCTCTTCATCGCCGGGAGTACCCTCGGACCCGGAGTTGCAGGCTGGACTTACACTGGTATGTCTGATCGATATGCCCTCACACCAGGTCCTAGCTCCGGAGACCAGCGCTGACTCGCGGCCTTTTCCTTTTCACAGGCGAAGCCGGCTCTTCCCGTCTCCGCGCCAAGACTGCGACTCTTGGTACAGCCGGAAACGCCGTCGCCGGTCTAGTTTGGACGTCTGTGCTTCCTTACCTGCTCGACGCGGACGAAGCGAACCTTGGTCCCAAGACCGGTGAGCCTTCCCTTTTTTGATAGCTTCTGCTTGCCTCTCCGACTCGCTTCATTCGCCACGGAAGACTGACAAGCCTCCCCTTTCTCGGCCACAGGATTCATCTTCTTCGGTTTCGGCGTCGCCTGCGTCGCCCTCGTCTGGTTCTTCATCCCGGATCTGACCGGCCGCACCTTCGCTCAAATCGACGAGCTCTTTGCTCGCCGCATTCCGGCGCGCAACTTCAGCAAGACTGAGACCACGGGCGACTACGGCAACAACCTCGACGAGACTGCTCAGCGAGTCGAGGCCTTCACTACGAAAGAGATAGATCAGGAGGTCTGATGCTGCTGCGGGGGTTCTCTTATAGTCTCTGATCGGTGTTTGTTCTAGTCTGGCCAGACTTCCTCTATATTTCCTGAAATATCGTGTTGATCCTGTTTGAATTTTGCTGTGACGCGCCGGTCTCAAGTTCCGTCAAGGAAAGCTGCAACCCGCACAACTACTTGCAGTTTGACGGTTTTTTCCTAAGGGAATTTCCTCGCCTCTTGCAACGTTCCTCGTAAGTCGCAACTCGGTTCCACTGTTCTATTTGTGCAAGTGCGTAGGGCTTAGCAGTCAACCGAGGACAAGGGCAGACTACAGCACGACCCGGAAACGACAAAGCGCAGAGCTCTCTTCGAGCGATGTGAGCTTCCTCGCGCACGTAACTGCATGAAAGGGTGGCCGAGTCGCGCGCAAGACAGAGTGCACTTCGGAAAAATCACAGAGAGCGAATTACATCCCGAGATCTGGACAAACAGCTAACCGAAACCAGCTAGTGCGTGACCCCGTTCATCTTTGCCGAGCCGTTGATCCGCGCGAGTTTTTGCGCCGCCTTCTGGACAAGGACCTCCTCCTCCGTGTGCGACAATCCGACTTCGGGGTTTGGCGCGAGGAAGTGACTCGAAGGGAGGAGCGTGCAAGCCGGGTTGAGCTCGAGTCCGAAGCCGGGAGCGTCCGAGACGTCGATCGAGCCGCCGTGCGGGACCGGTTCGTTCAGGAAGAGGTTGCCAAAGACGGGAGCGATCGACTTGCCGTCGGCCGAGTTGGCGATGTCTGCCGCCGAAGGAGAAGCCGTCAGCCTTGTGTGAGCAAGGCAGAAGAATTCACAGGGCAAACTCACATTCGCAGAACGGCGAGTGGACCTGACTCATGATGTAGTGGTACGAGTACGGTCCAGATCCGTGCGGAATGACGGGAATGTCGTAGGCGGCGGCTTGAGCACTGACTTTGAGGACTGTATGAATCGAGCGGATTTAGTTGAAAAGTTCGCATCCTGCAAGAACGGGTCCAGGGCACTCACGCTCTGTCAGGCCGCCGAGCCACATGACGTCCGGTTGGAGGATGTCGACGGAGCGGTCCTCGATGAGCTTGCGGAAGCTGCGATGAGCGCGGGGCGTCAGTGCTGGATCGGAATGGTTTCGCGGGAGGAAGCGAGCGGCACTCACCCGTAACGCGAGTACTCGTGCTCTCCCGTCGTCCACTTGACTTGCGGCATCCGTTGCTTCAGCAGCTTGTGTCCGTCAAAATCATCCGGGTGGAGAACCTGCGGCATACGCGTCGGGTCAGTCTCCGTTTTTCCCCATCGCGCGGCGTGAACGAACGCGCCAAGACTCACCTCTTCGAACCAGTTGATCTTGACTTTTTCATCGATACATGCCTGCGCGAGCTCGATAGCAGATTGCACGTCGAGCGACATCCAGCAGTCGACCATGAGCGGGAAATCGTCGCCGAGGTCTTGCCGATGCGCTTTCAAAAAGTCGACGTTGCGGCGGACAAAGTTGAAGCCGTCCTTGGGGCTGTAGGGCAGAGCGACCTTGGCACCCCAAAAGCCCATCCGGCGCGCGTGTGTAGGCTCCGGGCCAGTCAGGTAGAACGGGATCTTGCCGTCCTTGACGCGGCCGCCGATCATTTTCTGCGAAAAACATCAGAGTCAGGTAACGGCTCCAGGCTCCGGCTAGCTAGAGCTCAACTCACGTAGACGGGTTCGTCGCGGATCTTGCCGAGCAAGTCCCAGATTGCGAGGTCGACGACGGAAATCGCGGCGACGGGGAGACCTTTCCGGCCGTAAAACGTCGAAGCCTTGAACATTTGCTCCCACATGAGGTTCTGTTACACGCGGGTCAGCTCGCTTTTTGCTGAAGGAGACGTGTGCGCGTGTCACTGACGGTATCGCGCGGGTCCGCTCCAACGACGAAGCGAGCAAAGTGGTTCTCGATGAGCCAGCAAGCGGGAGGGCCGCCAAAGCCGGTTGCGACGCCCTGGGTGCCGTCGCTGGCGGTGATGATGCAGACTAGCGAGCCGAGGACGTCGATCCCGAACGAGGTGCGGTTCTCGCGGTACTTTTCCCAACCCGACATGGGCGTCGAGACGCCGCACTTGGTGTCGGACAGCTCGCAGTGCGGCTTGCCTCCGTCGAGGATCCAGTGCCCGCCCTTTTGGCGGTGATAGTCGCCACCATCTCCGTCGGTAGCAGGAATGAAGGTCTCGATCTTGACAATGGTCGGGAAGGACTTCATGGCGTTGTTCCGTTCAGTCGGGGTTGCTGATGAGGAGGAGGAGGAGGAGGTGGGCGGGAGCAGCAGCAGAGCGAGCAGCGCAGGTCTGATCCCTTAGCAGGCAACGGCATCTGAAGCGGCTCTCTCGGTGCGCACTGCACCTCGAAACACGCCGAGCGGGGGGTCGCCGGAGTGTTCGGCGGAGCAAAGAACCGAGCGGCGCAATTCCCTCCGACCGCTCACTCTACTCGCCCCCATCGACAAGCTCTGGGTTCGGAGACGCTAGATCGATACCGGCATGTCATATAGCCCGCTCGGGGATTGCTCCCCGCCCGCTCTCGCGGCACTTCTCCACCCGCGCCCGGAGTTGCAATACTGTCCGTCTCGCCTGCAGCACTACTGCTCACAATACAGACAACGCTCAAAGGCAAATCGCTAGCTTGCTGCTCTCATCTCCGACTCTCTGTGCGATCCCGTCAGCCGAACCGACCCGTCTACTCGAGCCGACTACTGCCGCAAACCATGAGCGACGTTCAAAAGACTGTTCCTTCCGGCGTGTATGCGCCGCTGTACACATTCTTCCATGAAGACGAGTCCCTCGACCTCGAGTCATTCAAGCACCACGTAAAGTGGGTCGCGAGCGCCGGAGGTAAGTGAACGAGCCTCTCGTGCGCGCCAACGACTCCAAAATCCGAATCCTGCTCACATCCAACATTTTCCTGGACGGAATCACAGTCGGAATTGTCGCCCTCGGTAGTTCTGGCGAAGCCGTTCACCTCTCACACGACGAGCGGCGCGAGGTCCTCCTCGCGGCGCGCCAAGTCCTCGACTCGGACGCATCACTCGCTGCGATTCCGCTCATTGCGGGAACGCCGGCCAGTTCGACGCGGGAAACCATCGAGTTGACACGGCAGGCGGCTGAATGTGGAGCCGACTCTGCCATGGTCATCACGCCGGGTGGGTCTGCCTTCCTGCGAGGCCGGTTCCTCGACGTAGTTTCTTTCGCTGACCCGCCCGCCTCTTGCAGGCTACTTTGCCGGCACCCTCACCCGCGCTGCGATCAAGCAGTTCTTCACGGATGTGGCGGAAGCCAGTCCGATCCCAATCCTCGTCTACAACTACCCTGGAGCGTCCGCCGGTATCGACATTGACAGCGAATTGATGAGCGAAAGTGCGTTACGCGCCCGAGGAGCGTCCCCTTCCTTCACAAAGCTGACCAGTACAATGCTCGCAGTCGCGCAAAACTCTTCCAACATTGTCGGATGCAAGTTGACGTGCGGCAGCGTGGGCAAGTGAGTCAGACGGCTCAAAAATCTCACCTCTTCTCCCTCGTCGCACGCGCACTCATTGCCCGTCTCTGTTTTTTCCCGCTAGACTCTCCCGCTTGACTTGGCTCGACAACTTTGCCGTGCTCGGGGGTTTCGCCGACTTTATGAGCGCAGGCTTATTGCTCGACGGAGCTGGCTGCATCACCGGCTTGGCGAATCTTGCGCCGGTGAGGGAGGCTTTCTTTCTTTCTTTTTCCCCGACACCGGGCTCATCAGCCTCCTTCACCCGGCAGAAAACATGCATGCAACTCTACAAGGCGACTACAGATTATCTCAAGTCACCGAGTGCCGAAGCATTGGACGAGGTCCGACGCCTGCAGGGCATTGTTTCGCGAGCAGACTGGCCCGTCATCAAGGGAGGCATCGCCGGTCCGAAGTACGTCCTCGACCGGATCCGAGGGTACGGCGGTGCACCGCGCAGGCCACTGCTACCGATGGAGGCCAAAGACGGAGAGAAGATGCTCGCAGCTCTGCAGGAGATCCTCGAACACGAGAAAACTCTGTAGTGCTACCCTCCCTGCAAAGCTACTTTCTCTTGCGATCACGACCACTCGGACAGATGTTCAATTTGTTCAAGCTCGTGTCATGCATGTCATGTAAGAGAAGACCCTACTACGTCAGACCGGATTCCGCGTGCTGCCCGAGGAGTCCCGGCAGGTCGAGCCATATGCTCAGTTGCGGATCGAGCAGGTTCGACTCGTCCCAGAAACCGTTCCCGGCCATCTCGATCTCTGCACCTCCGCTGCTGCCCGACGGCTTGTGGTACAGCAGCGCGCTCGACTGCCCTGCGACTCCGTTCGCATTCGCGTTCGCGTTCGGAGCAGACGAATTCGCGGCGATTGCGTCGGCCGCCGACTCGTTGAGAAAGTTGCTATAGTCGGTCCGTTCGAGGTCGATTTGCTGCGTCGCAGCACGGACAGCGGGACTCGGAGTAACGGCGCCGGAAGGCAAGACTGCCAGCTCGGCCGAGAAGGCCGTGTGGTGCAAGTCGACGAGGGCGGCCGCGCCGCCGAGGGTGCCATCGACTCGCTGCACGGCCCGGATCAGCCGATTGATCATGACAGCGTAGCGACCTATGCCGATATAAAGTGATGAGCAAGCAGTGACAAAGAAACAGTGTACCTTTTTGGGTGAGACTTACGAGCGAGCGCGCACGACGGGCCGGAGGATTCGAGCGACTGCACAATGTCAAAGATGGCGGGATCGAGCGGTTCGCGACTCTTGTACGCTCGGATCGCGAGGATCCGGCCGGCCGTCCAGCAGGACCACGACGAGTACGGGCTCCGGATCGGTGCGACTTTGCTGAGCTGAGCGATCGTGCGAGCGCATTCATGCGCTACCGCAGCTGCGGTAGAATTGGGCGTGAGAGATGGATAAAGAGGATATGCAAGCTGGTTGGGGGTCATCGGATTCGCGTCAGTCGAGGCGTGAGATCAGAAAGCCGCGTAACTTCAAGACTGACGAGGGAGTGTAGCTTGATCTGCGCAGCGTTGTAAAGCAGTTGCACCAAGACGCGCTTCGTATCCTCCTCTGGCAAGGTCGTATACGCCTTCGGGAGCGACTTGTTCCACGCCTTGATCCTAGACGCCAACGCACGACTCTGCTCGAGAAAGTGCTGGAGGTTGTTGCGGTCGAGCGTCAGGCGGTGCAGCTGGTGCACGCCGCCGAGCAAGTCGGTGATCTCGATCAGGGCGGAGAAGCCCATGTCGACGCTGTCGGGGTGTGTGCTCAAGGCCGAGACGTTGTGGTTGTCGTGCGAGAGGCCGAAGAACGGCGTCGTGGTCGGGTTCTGGTGGTGGTGGGTGACCGCTCGAGCCGTGTCGGTCTTCGAAAGTCAATCACGCTGAAAGGAGCAGCAGACACAGACACACCTCGCTGCACCAAATGAAATCATTCCCCGGTAGTTTTCTCGAGATCTGCAAACTCGGAAAGGCGAAACTGTCACACAAGGAGGGGAAAGTCAGCCATCCAGACTCGGGCGCAGGCGAAGAGGGTCATAGCCGTCGGCACTCACTCCCATCCCGTCGCCGTGGCTGACCAGCGATCGAGCATAAAGATGCACCAGAAGAGACGGCGGCGCGACTCTTCCTCGGCGAAGGACGATGCGAGGCCGAGAAGGCGGAGCGGGACAACACGGGCAGTCGGGACGTGCGAGTTTGGTTCTTCCTGATGCAGCTGGACGTGCGAAGCTGGTCGGGCAATTGATCCTGCAGTCAGTATGAGATTCTCCCCGGGTCGTCGGAAACCGTAATCGGCAGGCAACGCGTTGAAAGCTCTTGGAAAAAGCGAACCTGTGCGAGTCAGGAGTGCCAACGCTCCCCACGCTTGCGGCACCTCGTTCGCAACCACGTCGTCGATCGCGACGAGCGTGAGCGCCTGCAACGAGGCGAGCGTCGTGTTGAGCGTGCTGTGGATGATGACCTTGTTCCGGGCCCGTTCGCGGTACATCTGCTTCGGGACATTCTGCCACATCGGACCGAGCGCAAACTGTGTTTGTCTTATCGAAGATTAGTATATGAGCTCTTTCCTGACGAGGAAAGCTGATGCAGGGACTTGCCCGCAGCGACGCCGCCACCACACCGTAGGTCAGGATCCCGTATTCGACCGAACCGTCCTGGTGGTAAGCTGGCTCGAGCGCGCTGCGCTGAAACATGGGCGCGAAGGGCGAGACATGTTGGAAATAGAGGTCGTAGCTGTCCGAGTAAAGGTGAGTTTTAGCCTCATGGTCCTATGGAGGAGAAGGAAACGGAGCAAGGTCTTGGCCGACGTACAGCATGTTGAGCAGTTCCGGTTGAGGGAGGTCCGACTCGTGCACCATTGACTGCGGCGTCATGCTTTGTATAGTCGCAGACGACGGCGGGACGCCGTTCGGGGGCGGTTGAGTGCCAGTCGCGGCGGGTGGTCGGTAATCGAACGTGGGCGGACGCGGAATCGAGCCCGACGCCGGCGACAGTGTAGCATGTTGGCTGGTCTGAGATCGCAGCTCGGCCAGCTCGGCTTTGACGAATGTCAAATCCTGCTCGAGCGCGCTGTGGGAAGTTGTACATAAGCGAGTCAGCGGCAAGGTTCTTCAGATACAGACGGGACGCCCTACAGCACGCACCCGACTCGTTCGAGGAGCCCCGTGTTGAATCCAGTCTTGAGACCTGGCTTTTGGCGCGGCAAGTAGACGCATTCCTGCGGCGTGCCCAGCTTGACACAGCCGTCGCATGCTGGTTTCGCCGAATCGCAGCGCACTTTGCGGTCTGCGCTCCGTGCAGGGGGAAGGGTCAGCCTGGTCCACGGCTGATCATTATCGTGAAAGCCGACTCACTCCTGCAGGCCGTGCAACTGCGCCGCGAGAGTCGGTCAGCCCTCTCGAAAGATCTCGCCGGTGATCGAGTCGGCTCACCTGGTCGACAGCGGGCGGTCTTGCGTTGCTGAAGATGCTCGGGACGACCTGTCTGGAGGCATCGCACCGGACCCTGTCTCGACCCAGCGCGATAGAGCGACTCGGCAGAACCTGACCGCCCTCTCGAGTGGAAAGATCGACTCGCTTGACTGCTCAACGGACTACGCTGCTACATCCTCCGGAGCCATACCGAGTACGCTATCCTTTCTCTACAGCTACTAGTCTGCTGCCCATGCTCTCCAAACAGCTCCCGCACGGCCCTCGCCGCCACGCTGCATGTTCGGCCCGCCTTTCCACCGCCATCTCCACCTTGATCTGCGCGCACTTGCTTTGGCTTTTGACTACATCCAGTACACGCCGTTCGACGCCACCGACTACAGCATGGCTATTCCCAGCTCGCTGCTTCGAGACCGCGTCGTCGTCATCACCGGCGCAAGTCAGGGCATCGGCCGCGGCATCGCACTCGGCTGCGCTCAAGCAGGCGCCCGCGTCGTCGTCCACCACCTCGGCACCGACGCCGCACTGCAAGATGCACACAGCCTCCTGCAAGAGATCCAGCAGATCGCGAGTGCGCGTCAGGGTGATGAAGACGCGAGGACGGCGGCGGCGGCGGCGGCGGCGATCGAAGTCGGCGGCGACATTTCGGATCCAGCGACCGCCGACCGGATCGTCGCTGCCACGCTCGCCGCGTACGGGAGAATAGACGGCCTCGTCTCGAACGCCGGTATCTGCCCTTTCTACTCGTTCCTCGACATCCCGCACGCCGCGTGGGAAAAGACCCGCAGCGTCAACCTCGACGGCGCGTTCTATGTCGTGCAGGCCGTCGCGAGGCAGATGAGCCAGCAGCAGGAACCAAAGGGAGGGAGCATCGTTGCCGTCTCGTCCATATCGGCCTTGGTCGGTGGAGGCCAACAAGCGTGCGTTGTTGCTTCTAGCTTTCTTTTCTCTTCTCCTGCACCGGATCCGTTCCACTGACACACTTTGCAACCCTCAAATCACCCGCTCCACAGACATTACACTCCGACCAAAGCGGGTGTCAAATCGCTCATGGAGTCATGTGCCATCTCGCTCAGTCCGTATGGGATTCGATGTAAGCCCCCGCGCGCGAGCTCGCCTCCTTCCTTGCGTCGATATGGCGGCTCACGTTTCACTCGCTTCCTGTAGGTAACTCTGTGCTGCCGGGTGAGCCATTCGTGTCCATCTACCTCCAACACTCTCTCTTTCCATCCTCCGTCGAGCGTTGCGGAGACCTGAGGACTGAATTGATCGTTTCTATTCTCGACGTCCAGGAACCATCGAAACGCCCATCAACGAACAAGACCTCGCCGATTCAGAGAAGCGCGCCTACATGGAGAAACGGATCCCGCTCGGACGGCTCGGCAAACCGGAAGACCTCGCCGGGCCAACTGTCTTCTTACTCAGCGACATGGCGCAGTATGGTGCGCGCCTTTTTCAGACTGTACTTGAGAAACTTCTTAGAGTCTGACCTATTCCTTGTCAATTGGTGCTGCAGTGACGGGGGCATCGCTATTGGTGGACGGCGGTGCCTTTGTAAATTTGCAGTAATGGAAGAAGTGTATAACGAGCGTAGCGATCTTCCCTGCAACCGCCAGAGCATCTTGCAAGAGGGTGACCATCACACCTGTCTACCGCACTCTCCGGGAGCGATGGAAAGGTCCGAACTCGACTCTCATGTACTCCAGCTCGGCAGAGAATTGGGTATTTTCGTCCAGCTCTTCCAGCTCCTCTCAGAGTCCGCACAGAGTCCGCTAGAATACGCACGTGCGAAAGGGTACTTCCCTTCGTGTGTTTCATGTACAAGGATGAGCACGATCAAAGCTACATTGAAAAGCTGGCTATTTATAGAGGGTGAGAAATCGGATTCTCGTAAATGGTGCTAGAGGTATCCGTCAACAAGTCGCAAAGCGGGTAGTCAAGAGGGGAGTGGAGCGAAGCGAAGAGAGACAACAGCAGACGCCTTAGTGAGTGGTGTGGGTGCCGGGAGCGCCAGCGCCGAGGCCAGCGTTCGCGAGGCCGGCCTTGCCTTCGGTCTGCTTGATCTCGCCCTGGACGACCTTGCCCTCGTTGTGGGTCATCTGCAACGCCGGCGGGGAGGTTACGAGTCAGTTTCTGCGTCACGAGCATATCCAGCGAGAGAAGAAGCCCACCTTGCCGACAGCGACGTCGATCTTGCCTGAGAAGGTCACGAAAACGCACAAACTTTGGTCAGCGTCACGCAACTCTGGCTGCTTAACCCCATACCGGAAAGGAGCACGCACCTCCGATCTTGTCAGCCATAGACGGCTTGGTCGTCGAGTCGTGAGCGTGGTGACCGTGCGTGTCGGTGCCGGTGTGGTGAGTCGTGTCGGTGTGAGTTCCGTCTGGAAACGGAAGCCAAGTTCAACACAAATGTCAGCGATAGACTCGACGTCAGAGACTGTGGAATGGTTTAAGACTTACGGGTTCCCGAACCGACGCCGGTGCCGGCGACGCCGGCGCCAGTGGCCGGACCGGTGTGGGTACCGTGAGTGTGCGCGCCGTGCGTGCCGTGGGTGTGCGAGTCTGCACGTCGTCGCGGAAGGACGGCATCAGCTTGAGACCTCGAGGCGCAAATTAGATACTGGGATAACGTGCGCACCATGAGTTCCGGTCGTCGAGGAGTGACCGAGGCCGGCGGCACCAGGAGCATGGTGGCCCGTGTGCTCGGTGTGACCAGCGTGGTGACCGGTGTGGCTGGCAGTGTGAGTCGTCGACGAGGCTCCGTAGCCAGTACCGCCGGTGGTCGAAGTTCCGTACTCTTGCTCGAGCTTCTTTTCCTTGTTCTGCTCGGTGCCCGGAACCATCGAAGCGACCTTGTCGGCGGCAGAGGGGTGACCGGCGCCGGTCGTGGTAGCGTGGTGCGAGCCTGTTTTCACCACAGTAGAAGCGATCAGCATGATGGCGAATCGAGGAAATGGCTACCAAAAAAAAAAAAACGACAACGCACCGTGCGCGCCTCCGGTCGTCGTCGCCGGGGTGCCGCCGTAGCCAGTCGAGGTCGTGTGTCCGGGGGCGCCGTAGCCCGTGTTGGTAGTGGCGGTCGATCCGACTCCACCGGCGTGGTGAGCACCAGTCGTTCCGTACTGGTTGTCGAGCGCCTTCTTCTCCTTGTTCTGCTCTGTTCCGGGGACCATCGAGGCGACCTTGTCCCCCGTGGTAGGGTGACCGGTACCGATCGTAGTCGAAGGCTGGGCGCCTGTTTCTCAGGATGCGCGACACCAAAGTCAGTCTCTGAAGCGGGAGGTGACGCCGTCGCGGGACGCTGCGGAGAAAGAGGAAGAGGAGCGCACCGTAAGCTCCTCCAGCGCCAGCGGGGGCACCAGTTCCGGTCGTGTTGTAGGTGTTGGTAGACTGCATGAAGTGTTCTTCGAAAGAAAGGATGAGGAAAGAAGGAGAGAGAAACGTCGCAAGTCTCGAGGACGGGCGACCCGGGAGCAAGGGATCGTCGCCGTTTGCCTGCGGCTTTAACGTCACGGACGTGTGGTTACCCGCAGCAGTACTTTTCGTAAGTTATGAGCGTGTCAAAGTGCTTACGCAGCCGGTCACGGGTTCGAACGGACCGCTCTAGAGCGCGTCATCGCAGACTTTTCGCCCAGCTCCCGGACAACGTCTGGATCCTTTGCTGCGGCACAGTCCGTAGCCAGAGTTTCTTCGATCTGGGAGGCGGAGACTTTCAAAGCGAAGATGCTCAAGGTACTGTCGCCCATGCTGCACCACCGCTTGTGCCGCAACGGCGGCCTCTTGCCGCACGCAAGCCGCACAGCGAGGTTGAGAAGGTTCAGGTGCGCCGGATGCTTCAGCGCGGCTTCAGATTGATCGATGATGACAAATTTTAAAAGTGTCTCAGCTCGGCAGCCGTGTCTGCCGAAAAGTGGGGCGCATTTCTGCTGCCCGCTGCGCGAGCTGCTCACCTCCTCGTTCACAGCGAGTCTCTGCACTGCTGAAACAGCCTACACAGCTGACGATGAGCCTTGCAAATATCGGATCGGGTCTCGGTGCGACAACGTCCGCGCGAGGGTGCGAGGTGCCAGCGCAGTCGTCACCAGCCGGTCAGTTCCCACTCTGTTCGAAGGGCGCGCGCTGCGTTACAGGCTCAGCGGACGATGATCTTGACGCTCCAAATGTCCAACAGTATCCGCAATTGCCAGCTCTCCGGTCTCGGACGCCCCTCAGTCGACCGTGACCATCATCTCGTCATCACTCGGTCCGGCTCAGACCACCAGCCAACCCGTGTCTACAGCGAGCACGATGGGTTGCACGGACGATACTGGAGTAGGAAGGAGATTGGTCGATGGTCAGTCGACCTCGGGAGCAGCGCTCGGAACAGGTGAGAGCCTCTTTCTGCGAGACATTCTTGGGGAGAACGGCTCCCTCGATCCACGAGGGCCGGCCCCTAATTGGTTTCTCAGAGAGGGCTTCTGACAAACAGTGCTTCCCAAATTCCACAAGTAGCAGGCGACAAAGCCCTCGTCCCGGAAGCTCACCGCCCCGTGAAACCGACTGCGCACGCTCGTAACTACGGTAACCTCGGTTCCTGAGTTCTCGATCTCCGCTCCCGACTACGAACACGACGATTCCGCATACAGAGGGAGCACCACACCGGTTCGACTGCCTCATCTCCAGCAGGGCCGGAAAACAGTCCGACATCAACACGCGGCGGCACCTTCGGATCCGCTCTGCCTTACGACCCAATCGGGCGGGGCGGTTCGGTTGGAGTTCGTGACTCTGGGACCATCAGTTAGTGGGTGTAAGGCAGCTTGTTGAACCAGCTAAAGAGTCAGAGGTCGCACAAGCATCTTCCCTTCGTTCTTAAGGCTCGCCACTTTCCTGCGGAATTCCTCCTCGTCGGCGGTGAGTGGCTACTCTGCTACTCCATCCCCGCAGTTCCTCAAAGTATGCTCGAGTAGTGTAAGCGAGTTCATCCCGACAATGTCGCCGCCGATCCAGTAAGCTCGAATGCGTGCAGGTGAACTGCGGAAAAGATGCGGACACTTTCGAGGCGGCGGCTTCCCAGAAGTTTTTGCGAGGGTCAGCACTGTGACATGGCTGCTGCAGGCGAGGAAGACGTCCCAAGTCCGATGTGCGCACTGTACGTAAGCAGGGTTGCTGCGGATTGAGAATTTAAACGTGTCTGCGGTTGCGGGGTGCGGAGTGAGGCCTGAGGCGGTGCAGCAGCTTGGCGGACGACGACGCGGCGAACGTCATTTCCTTCCTTTCCGTCGCTCTGGCTTCACCCACTCGAGTCCCAGCTATAGCAGCAGAAAAGATGGCTGCAGAAGAATCACCGGCGCAAGGTCGCCTCTCGAGCTTCATCTCGCGCGCCACCGACAAGCTGCCGCCCGTGTCGAGTCTGCCCCACCTCGGTCAGTCTCTCCATTGTCCTCTCTGCACGGCGACGGAGAGGCGCTGACAGTGACACGTACATGCAGCCCGCCAGCAAGGGGTCAAGCTCGACCCGCGCCAGCATCAAGAGACGCTCCAGCTCCAACTCCTGATCAAGTCGCTCTCCGGAGTCGCGCACGACCAGACGAGTCTCGCCCGCCAACAGCAGCAGTACTCGAAGGACCTGTTCCTCTGGTCCAAAGACGACAGAGGAGACGACATTGTCGACATCTGTGACCGCCTCGCGTACCTCGCGTTCAAGTCGGGAGAAGTCGAGCAAGCCGCCGCCAAAAAGATGGAAGAGTCGCGCATCGTTCTCAAAGACATTGTGCGTCGTCGTGCGCCCCACCTTCGTACTGTCCAAGCCAAGAACTCACTCCTTATACCCTCACAGCGCAACTTTGAGAACGACCTCGTCCCGCGTCGCAGGAACCAACACAATCTCGCCACCCGGATCGCGACGCTGCAAAAAGAGGTGGCCGCCGCGACCTCCAAGAAATCGGACCGCAAATACGAAGACCAGATCGTCAAGTTGCAAGCGGAACTGCAAGCCGTCGCGGCCGAGAACCTCACCTTCGAGACGTCCTTCTCGGTCCTCAAGCGGACCAAGTTGCACGAAGCGTTCTCGCTCCAGTTCGAGGCGCAGAAGGAGCTCGGAGAAAAGCTCGCCCTGATCGGAGGGTACGGAGAGCTCCTCTTGCAGGGGATGGAGACGGACGGGACCGGACCCGACTACTCGGGAAAGGAACGGACCGCGCGGGTCAAGGCCGAGCTGGAAGAGGCGCTCAAGAACTGGTCGCCGAGCCCGATGCCGCAGCTCAACGCTCACGACGACGGATCGTCGTCCGCGCTCCTCGATCGCAGCGACACGAGGAGCTTTGGCGACACCCACGCCAGCGTTCTCGGCGACGACACTCGCTCCGAGACGAGCGCCGCCATCGCTCACGCGACCGTGGCGCGCTCGCATCCGCACCTGGCTCACCCTCCCCCGCTCGCGACCTTGACCTCAGAAGCCGAGTTTGATTTCGCCGCCGTCCGCGAAGAGAAGGCCGCCGCGCCTCCTCCCCCTCTTCCTCCCCATCCCACTACTGCCACCACCACCTCTACGAGCAACCTGTCGATTCCGCCTCCTCTACCGGCTCGTAATCTTAGTCCGACCTCGCCCACGTTCGGCGGCATCGGCGGGGGGGGCAGCGGTCGTCCAGGTTCCCCTGGCCAAGGGATCAACCTCTCGCCGACCCCTCGTCCCCAATCCTCCTCCTCCCAGCTCGGTTCCCCGCCGAATTTGCGCGCTCATCCCGTTCCGCCCGAGTATGGGACCGATAGTGCACCGCGCGATCCGACGGTGGCGGAGACGGGAGATCCGAAAATCGGAACGGGAGGACCGGCGACTGGAGTGTTGCGTTCTCGTCGTCCGAGTGCGGCGAGCCCGCCTACTGCTACGAGTCCAGCAACGACTTCGCCTCTGCCGCAGCAGCAGCAGTCCATGCCAGGCACGTTCGACGAAGCGGGCTGGAACGCCAACTCGGCACCTCAGGAGGGGACCAACTCCGCGACGACACAAGAGACGGCTCAGACCGAGGGGGAGAGGCTACCGCAGTACGGCGAAGGAGATGACGAGATTGCTCGCGCTCGCGCCCGCGCCGAAGCCATCCTCGCCGAAGAGAGGTCGCGCAAGGCAGCAGCATGATGCTTGTCTCTCCCTCGCTTCACTGAAGACGCTTTCCCCACCTCCAGTAGACACTTCGTGCTTTCACTTTCGCCCTTATGTTAAGGTTCTTGGAAAATGTGTAACCCAGACAATGTACATTCGGACCGGGACAGGCCTACTCCTTGCCCCGTAGTCGTCTGATTCCCTTGGCTGCGATTGCCCAACCTCCGAGCGGGCTAATCCCGATCCGCCAGACCCAGAGAC
Organism: Rhodotorula sp. JG-1b; assembly: GCA_001541205.1. NCBI lineage: Eukaryota > Fungi > Basidiomycota > Microbotryomycetes > Sporidiobolales > Sporidiobolaceae > Rhodotorula > Rhodotorula sp. JG-1b. The sequence goes on along the minus strand of KQ954500.1, from coordinate 49,056 downwards.
GGACCGTTTCCTGAATGATCCGCACACGTCGTTCCGCTTCCTGCCCGGGTGGCAAGACATCGTCGCCGTCCTCGTCGACGATTCGACCGCGCGCGTTGCTCCACCGCCTGTGCTGTTCGAGCCGGAAGCGGATGACCCGCTTCGCGATCGAGCTGACAAACAAGAGCGGCGGGATCGCGAGGTTGAGCGGACTCGGTAAGGGCGGAGTCGAGAACGCCGAAGCGAGACTCTCGAGTCTCCGTCCGCCGAGTCTGGCTCTGCGGCCGACCGGGGGCAAGAAGGTGAAATATCGGTTCACGGCGAGACGTTCGCGGCGCGCTCGGAACGCGACCTCGCGTCCGTAGCGGTCCCAGCCGTCGAGATCGTCCAGCTCGCGTCGAGGCGCGGTCGGGTGCAAGGACGTGAGCGGCTTTTGCGAGACCGAAGGTCGACCGCCGGCAAAGTACGCCAGCACGAGTCCGAGGATAAGAGTGAAGGCGAGCGAGGTGCGCGCTTCGAGTGGCGAAGATCGTCTGCCGGATGCTGTCGCTGCGATCGAGCTCGAGACGGAATCGCGCAGGGTGAACCACTGTTGCAGAGGCTCGAGGGGAGCGTGCAAGAGGGCGACGAGGGCTCGCGGGTAATCGATGTCCCCGCTGAAAGTCCAGAGTGTGAGGAGACCAAACACGGCAAAGTAGGTCGAGAACTGCACGAGGCCTCCGAGATGCGCTTCGAGACTCCGCAAAGCCCGATGACTCTCTGGGACTTTTTTCGGCGGCGCACGGTACCCGACATCGCGGCGTTTCCTCCCGTCGCGGATCTTGGTCCATCGCTGATGTGTCGGCGTGCCGAAAGACGGTAGGTTCTGCGGAAGTACTCGGGACGCGGCGAGGAACGGGACCGACCAGGCCAGGAGGGAGAGAGACGAGGCGATTAAGAAAGTCGGGCGGTGGTGCGGCGTCTTGAGGTAGAAGGCGAGGATGCGAAGGGACAACGAGACAAAGACGAGCGAGTGATGCAGGAGTGGCAGTAGGGTGGAGGGCGAGAGCGGGAGCGAAGACTGCGGTCCGCGCTGGGTCTGCTCGGAAGAAACGGTCAGCGTCAGTCCGGACCCGCTCAAATCCCAGAGAACCTACCCAGATCCTTCCGACCTCTCCCGCCCATCCGAACGACCCCGCAATCCACAACCACCAGACCACCTCGGTGAGGACGCTCCAAGTCTTGACTGGCCGCGAACCGCTGCGCTCCGGGATGGTGACCAGATCTGGCGCGAGGGGGTTAAACGCGTCAAAGTGCGAGTAGGCGGAGAACATGAGGATATAGACAGTGATGGCGGCGTGCAGGGTCGACAAGATGTAGGTCTGACTTTGCAATATGCTGCGCGGAAAAAGGGCGTCAGCGGCAGAACTTCGGAGCAGCCAAGCCCAAGAGGTCCGCACCGAGGTATGGAGAACCGATCGAGTTGGATGAAGGCCTCCTTCCACGTGAGAACGCGGGTGCCGGCTTTCGGTGGCGGCAACAAGCCGTTTCGCCAGACGTATTCCGTGCTCGCGAGGACTACCGGGTGCGAGATGAGGTCTTCCGCTTCGACCAACGGCGCAGATGAAAGGGTGAGGAGCAGATCGAGGGCTGTCGGGTGGCATTAGCGTGAGTATGGCGCGTCCAAGATATCGATCACGCGTGAGAGTCGACTCACAGCTGGTTCCGCGGTCCATCGAGTCGTAGTTGAGGGGAAAGTCGTGAAAGAGGAGCGAGACGAGCGCGTCGTCGCCGTCGTCATCCTCCTCGTCATAGGTGCTCGGAGCGTTGGTCCGTGCGTCTCCCGTGAGCAGGTACGAGTCGAGGAGCCCTGCGACGACGGCGTACAGCCGCTCGCCGAGTTCGCGCCTCGCCTTGAACATGCGGAGTTCGCCGTCGACGCCCGGGTCGGTCTCTTCGACCGATCCGTGGTACTCGCGCTGGAGTGAGACAAGGAGAGAGAGCAAAGAGGCGAGAAAGAGGGCGGACGGCGAAGTCAAGACGGTCGTGTCGATAGTTTGGCTCGACAACGGAGACGGTCTCGCCGGGAGGTTCGAGCCGTACCCTCCTCCCTTCCTGCCACTTGTCGCAGAGGGGCGGTTCGTCGAAAGTATCGAGCCCGCTCCGACCGGCGGCGTTTCCGTCCCGGAAGCAGACCCGTTGGCTCCTCCTCCGGTGACGGCGATCACAGCTGCGGCCCTCGTCAAGTCTGGCAAATGTCGATCGAGCGCGGTGCGGTGCCTCGGTACGGTAAAGACGGTCCTGAGGAAGGCGATCTCGGCGTCCGCTTCGTCCTGGGGCATGTCGGGCGGGAGGACGGGCAAACCGGGCGGGAGGACGTAGCCTCGGTCGGACAACTCGGCGAGCAACGCGAGGACCATCCCCTGGATCGCGATGTCGTCCTCGGTCAGGATCAAGTCGGCGGACGAGTTGATCGGCGCACGCAGCTGCGGTCGCGCTGCTCTGGGCGTGCTGGATGACGATGATGCTGGAGCAAGTGAGCCCGAGGAAGACGACGACGCCGAGTCGTGCGACGAGGACGAAGCGGTCGGTAGGAGCGGCGTGCGCTCATGGTCAGTCATAGCAGCCCCCAATACAGCTCCTCCTCCGGAAGCTGGTCTGTGTGTAAGACAGCAAAAGAGCGGAGGCGATTCGGACTTGGAGTGGGGCGCAGCAGCTGAGCGGCGAGCGGAAAACTTTGCATGCACAGATGGATCGCATGCGAGTTTTATTACAACTCATAATATATGGGTGTATGTACGATTCATCACCGTCATGCACAAGCCACATCTCCCCCTCCTCTCACTCCTGAGCGAACGACTTTCCGAGCCGGTTGTACCACCACTTGGTCTTGCTCGCGAGCGTCGCTTCAAACGTCTCCAGCATCGCCTCGCTGACCGTGTGATTTGGCGTATGCGACAAGTGGTACGCCAGACCTGCGCAAAACATCGAGAGCAAAATGGCCCGTCAGGTAAGAATGGGCTGGCTTGGACAAGGAGAGCTCAACGCACCAGCACTCTGCTTGAAACGTTTCGGACAGCGCGGGATCGGACACTTGAGCTCGCGGCCGGACGGTTTCGCGTCCTGCTTGAAGCGCTTCGTCGCGCGTTCTTCGCCCGTCTCGGCGTCGAGCTCGACCGAGACGGTAAAGTGACCGTTCGTGGAGGCGTTTTGAAAGTGGAACCGTAAACCGGCGAGCGATTCTGTGCGTTACCAAGCGACATTTACGCAGGCCAAGTCAGCATCAGATCATCGCGAGATGACATATCCAGCCTGGCGAGAGCTTCCTGAAAACGCACTGAAAGTCTTATCGCACGGGATCAGCGCACACCGGAACGGCATGTCGAGCGGACCGGTCGTCTCGTCCTCCTCCTTCCGGCTCTTGATCGGCCGGTCCTTGTGGTCCTTCGACATGTGTTCCCTCAACTCTTTCACCGTGCGCCACTGAATCGCCGGCAAGTTGGGATCGTTCGCCACGACGTTCAACGCTTCCTCGTCGTCCGAGTCGCTGATTCCGGCTCCGGCGCCCCCCGTCGTCGTCGCGGCATCGACATTAGAAGCGCCGAGTTGGTCGTCGTCTTCCGGATCCGTCTCGCCGTCGGCGTCCTCGTCCGCTCCGTCCGTCGTCATCGCGTCGCGCGCGCGCGCTTTCCCCTTCGCCACCGCAGAGGGTGACGACTGTCCCGCGACGGGGACCGAGTGAGCGAACGACGACGCCGGCTGGACCGGCAGCGAAGAAGAAGGGCCGGCGACGCCGTGCCCAGAGGTGGATGCCTCCCCTGTCTGCATCAGCGGCTGTGACTGTTGCTGTTGCTGTTGCTGTTGCTGTTGAAGGTGGTGCTGGTAGGCGTGGAGTTGCGACGCAGACGATCCCGACGCCTCCTCCAAGTTCGGCATCACGACAGGCTGCGGGGCGCTCAACCCCCCATCGAGAGGAGCCGCCGCCACCGCCGCCGCCGCGCGCCTCTGCCTCCTCGCGATCCGTTCCGCCTCCTTACGCTCGACGAAGCACCAGTTACATCCGTACGGCCTGATGCTCGGATCGTCCTCGACAGCCGGGATTTCAGTCGTGCGGCGCATGAAACCGGTGACGGGATCGATCGCGCCGGGGGTCGTGGCGGGAGAAGCGCGCTTGCGGTTCGTGAGGGTCGGTTTCCCGTCGGTGGACGAGTCGCGCGAAGCGCTGCCGCCAGGTTGAACGCCTCCTTCGATCGCGGGGTCGAGAATTCCCACACTTCCACCAGCGACGGCAGGAGCAAACTCGGTAGACGCCGCCTCGCCGACGCTGCCAACTTCTCCTCCCGCTTTTGACGCTCCCACTCCCAACCCCGAAGCCGCCGCAACAGCCGCCGCCCTCCTCGTCTTTTGCCTCCCCCGTCCCCCAGCCGCCGCCGCCGTACCACCCGCACCCGTACTGCTCTTCCTCCCACCCTTGCTGCTGCGCTGCTGCTTCCCAAAATCTTCGTCTGCCGAGTCATCCGACGGGCACGACAGTTCCGGAGGCGAATCTTCGTGATACGTGACGTGGGCGGTGGCACTGCGCGGGTTCGAGGAACCGCGTCCGAGCGAAGGGATGTACGGGTCATCGGGACTGTAACCTGGGGTCGCTTCAGTCTTGACCACAGAGGCGGACGTGCTCGCGTCGGGGCCAGAAGTCGAAGTCGAAACGGTCAACGGCGCGGGCGCGGCCAACGCAGACGGTGCGCCATTCGCGGACGCGGCTTGGCTGTTGCCCGTTGGCGATCGGTTGCCCTGCTGCCCTTGCTCGACAGACACCTGCCCTCCAGACAGCGGCGTGGAAGCCGAACTGCTGCCGTTCCCGTTCCCGTTCACCATCCTCTGCTCCTCCGCTGGCTTCACCTCCGAAGCTCCCTGTTGGCGTTGTTGTTGTGGCGGTTGATGTGATTGAAAGCGCTGCTGCTGCTGCTGCTGTTGAGCGAGCCCGGCGGCAACGAGCGGCGAACCCTGCTGCTGCTGCTGCTGAGCGCGCAAGTCGGCCGCCGAGAACGCGTATTGCGGCAAAGCCGGCGACGCCACCGGTCCACCCGGTGCTGCTCCGACTCCTGCAGCGAACTGCATCGCGACGTTAGGCGGGAAGGGACTGGCAGATCCGCGTGCGGCGGCGCCGCCGAGTGGAGGTGGTGGTTGACGGAGGTTGAGCTGCATGGGCATGCCGTACTGCGCTGCGGCCGCGAGAGCGGCTGCCGCTGCTGCTGAAGTCGAAGCCATAGACGCTGTTGTGTCGAGTCCTAAAAGTCAGCTCTTTCCTCCCTCATTTCACGTGCGAGCGGTGCGCACCTGTTCCGCCAAGCTGGCTCTGTTGCTGCTGCTGTTGCTGGGATCCGTAGAGGGTCGAGTTGGCTTGGTTGATCAAGGCAGCGTAGGTATCGGCGCTAATGTTGGCGAACGGCGACTGGTGAGCGGCGGCGGCAGATGATGAGGAGGGAGCCGAGGTCGAGGCGGGAATGCCTGCATTCGGCGCGCGAGCAGCTGCGAGCGGGAGGTGGCAGTAAGTCAGTGCGGGAACACACACACCACAACGCTCCAAAGACTCACTGTGAGCGTGTGCCGGTTGTTGTTGTTGTTGTTGTCCCGGTGCGAGGGCTCCTCCGGGTTGCCCGGCTGCGGCGAGCGCGTGCCCAAGGGAGGCGGGCGCATGATCTGCCATGAGGGCCCTCAGTGCGTCGCTCGCTTGCTGCAGGCGGCTCGTATCGGTGGAGGAGGAAGACGCCGCCAAAGTCGCTGCAGCTGCTTCCGCGGCAGTCGAGGTCGACGAGGAGGCGGTGCCGGTGGTGACCCGCGCTCCCGCCGGAATGGCCATGTTGGGCAGCGGCATCTGGCTCAGGTACGCTCCCTGGGGACCGGAACCGTTCTGCGCGGCGAGAGGAGCAGGACGAGCTAAAGTTGAGACCGAGCTCGTCGGGGCTGTCGTTGCCGCGACTGGGTTGGCGCCTCCGAGCCAGGCGTGGGCCGAGGCGTCCATGGCCCACGTTGGTGGTGGTTGCGCACCCGCGCTCGTCGCGTACGGGTGCGTGGACGGAGTTGCCGCGGCGACATTGCTGCTGCTGTTGCTCGTGGGATCGACACTGCTGCCCGCAACTCCGCTCGCCGCAAACGCAGGGAACGCCGGTGACTGTCAAGCGCGTTCAAACTAGGGTCAGCTCGCGTCCACGCTGGGTCCGAAGCGCTCCGAGGGCGCGAGGGAGCGAGGACGCACCTGAGCCGGCAACTCCCACAGCGGACTGTCAAAGTCGAACGAGTCGAGCCGTGACATGACCTGGCCTGGGAGAGTGCCGCAACTGTTGCGTCGGCGACTAGACTATAGCACCCTCTAGACAGCGTGGTTGGGTCTGATGAGGATGTCACCTGATTTCCAGTCGACTCTGACTTTTTTTTTTTTTGCTCAACTCGGAGTCTTTGCGCGGAAGCAAACTCCGAGAGCCGACGCTTGGCGAGATCACAGCAATTACAAAAAGTATCAAATAGCAAATCGTAATCGACGAGGCAACCACCGCACGTCGCCCACCTTCCAGCGTGCAGTCTTGCAGGCAGGCTCCACTCCAGGACGTCGAGGAGAGATGGCGCTCGTCGATTACGGATCCGACTCTGACTCGGAACAGGCAGCGGCGCAACCACCTCACCGCCCGCTCGCCGCGCCAAAGTTGGGAGCAGCCACCCCCGCGAATCGAGACGACAACGACGACGACGACGAGGACGAGGATTTCAACCCGCAGGATGCTTTTGGATTGGCTCGGATCGCAGATGAGGAGCGGAAGGCTGCCTTCACTACGGGAAGAGGAGCGGCCTTGGCCCCGTCCGGATCGAGTGCACCTCAGGTCATCGCAGCCGTGAGTCGCAGTCGCGCAGTTCATGGGCGATTGACAGCAGCTCCGACCAACTGTCTGTCAAGTCGGCGCGCCATGGATTCGTGCGCAGAGTGTGACCCACGACTGATCCCGATTCCACCGACGCAGAACCTCGCATCGAACAACTCGCTCGTCACGCGCCCGACCGACAATGTCATCTACTACAACGCCTCGTACGCCGATTTGACCCGGCCCGTGCAAGGTCCGGCCAACCCGTGGGACGAGGGCAAACTCGAAAAGCAAAACACCTTGACCGGTGCGTTTTGGCCCTTCTCGCCATTACCAAGCTAGCCTGGTTCGAACTTGCTGTTTGCTGACGGACTTGCTTCATACGCTTTGCCGGTCCGGAACGCAGGCCACGTCGAGCAACAACACTTTTCGGACCTCTCGTTCAAGGAGCAGCAGCGGTCTTATCAAGTTCTCGGCTACGCCGCCAACCCTTCGATCGCTGCCGCCAGCGGACAACTGGTCGGCGACTTGCAGGCCGCCCAGCGACACGGCGCCACCCTCGTCAGCGACGTCAAGCCGTCAAGGGCGCAGACCCGTGAGGTCCGCCGGAAGCGGAAAGCCAAGGGCAAACTCGGCGAGTTTGACGACCCGGACGAGGTCAACGAGGAAGGAGGCGAAGGCGGTGAGGAGGAAGAAGAGGTCGTCGAGGAAGGAGCGGACGGCGAAGTCCGGCAGGTGAAGCGCAAGAAGGAAAAAGTCCAGCGCGAGTACCTCGGCCCGTGGGCGGGGTGGGAGGGCGAGAACCTCGCGGTGGCGATCCCGACCGAGGAGGAGTACGAGGAGCAGGAGGCGATGGGCGGTCCGTTGCTCAACAAGCAGGAACGGAGGAAGAAACTCCTCGAGGATGCGGGCAAGCGCGATATCGGCTTCGGGGAAGAGAAGAGTGTTTTCCACGGTACGTTGCACTCTGCTGGCGTCCCCTTGAGCGTCCCGACGTGTGTTGACCCTCCCAGTCTGAATCGCAGGCAAGGAAGAACGCGACTACCTCGGTCGGACGTACATGCACATCCCGACCGACGTCGACGGCGTCAACCTCCGCGGCGAATCGGGCAACCAAGAGTGCTTCGTGCCGAAGAAGTGCATCCACACGTGGAGCGGACACACCAAGGGTGTCAGCCGGATCCAGCTGTTCCCGAAGAGTGGCCATCTGCTCCTCTCGGCCAGTCTCGACACGCGGATCAAGGTGCGTGGTGATCCCTTCTTTTTGCCTCCCTTGACTGCTTCATGGATACTGACTGCTTCGCGGTGTGCAGCTTTGGGACGTCTACCACGAAGGGAAATGCTTGCGGACGTTCATGGGTCACTCGAAGGGGGTGCACGACATCGACTTTGACAACTCGGGAGCGCAGTTCATGTCGGCAGCGTACGACAGGCAGATGAAGCTCTGGGACACCGAGACGGGTACGTCAGCTCTGCCCTCGTGTACTGTGTTCTTCTGGGACAGATTTACTCACTGCACGAGCTTCCACTGCCGTGCAGGCCAGTGCAAGCAGGCGTTCTCGAACGGCAAGATCCCGTATTGCATCCGGTTCCATCCTGATCAGCCGACGACGTTCCTTGCCGGCATGTCGGACAAGAAGATCACTCAGGTGCGTGCTTTTCTCTCTCGTGTCTTTGGGCCGGCGGTTTACGAGCCGTCGGTTGACCGAGCGCGAGTCTTATTGCCGCGCAGTACGACACCCGGTCAGGCGAGATCACGCAAGAGTACGACCAGCACTTGGGACCGGTCAACACGATCACGTTTGTCGACGAGAACCGGCGGTTCATCACCACGTCGGACGACAAGATGATGCGCGTGTGGGACTTTGACATCCCTGTCCCCATCAAACTCATCGCCGACCCGAGCATGCACTCGATGCCAGCCGTCGGGTTGCACCCGAACGGCAAGTGGCTCGCAGCGACCAGTCTCGACAACCAGATTGTCATCTTTGGCGCCGACACTTTCAAGCAGAACGTGAGCTCCCTTCTGCTTTCATAAATTTCTCTTCTCGCGACGGGATGGCTTCGCTCACTCTCGACTTGCTCGCGTCCTTTGCTGCTCCACCGCAGCGCAAGAAGCGGTTCGCAGGTCACACCATTGCCGGTTACGCGTGCGAGCCGCACTTTTCGCCGGACGGTCGCTTCCTGTCGTCGGGAGACGGACAGGGCAACATGGTTTTCTGGGACTTCAAGACGGGCCGGATTCACGGGCGACTCAACCGCGCGCACAAGCAAGTCATCATCAGTCATGCGTGGTTGCCGCACGAGCAGGTATGCGCTCACAGTTCTCCGGATGTCGCCCGATCCAACGAGCGCATGCTGACCAGGCTATGCTGAACCTACAGTCGAAGGTCGTCACCTCGTCGTGGGATGGACTCATCAAGTTGTGGGCCTGATCAAAGTAAGGACGACGAGTGGTTTGTGTGCAAACGATTTCACCGGTTCTTCCGGCATCAGTCCACCTTCCGCGATCTCGGATTGACAGCTGCATGCGAAGTTCGAACGGAGAAAGCGTCTGCCCGCTGTCGACCAATGTCGACAACGCGCGCCTGGAGAGGAAAAACTTTCTCTGTTCGAGGTGGGGCTTCGCCTGCTGCCGAGGCTTGTCTCCTCTCGCACTGTCATTCCACTCGCAACTATGCCTGTCGACGCTGCAGAGTGGCTAGCGCAGAACGCGACGAGCTACAAGGTCCCGCCCGCCAGCGATGGCGCTCCGGACGACAGCGCCCAGGCTCGCCTCGTCGTGGTCATCAACGCACATTCCGGCGCTCGCAAAGCACAACAACTGTGGGACGAAGTCACGGCACCGCTGCTGCGTTACGCGCTGCCTTCCCATATCTCGTTCGACGACGATGTACGTTACACGAAGAGCGAGGGAGACGGCGAGCGCATCGGCCGCGAGTTGAGGCAGCAGCAGGCGATGGAAGGCTCTGGGAGCTTGCGCCGACTAGTGTTGTTAGTCCTCGGCGGCGACGGGACCGTTCACGAGGTCCTGAATGGCCTTCTCGTGGATGAGCATGGGCGAGAAAACCACCCCGGCGGGACCATAGAGCTCGTCCTCGTGTGAGTTTGGCTCGAGTTCTCTCCTTCGAAACTTAAGGAGGGCTGACCGATTGTTGTTTCTTCGGTAGACCGGCGGGCACCGCCAACGCGTTATACTACCACACCTTTCCACCCGAATCGCCGCCTTTCTTTCCCGACCTCCCGGCGAGCCCCTACTATTCGCTCCTGTCTTTTCTCCAGACCACCTCCGCCACCGAACGGCACAAGCGCTTGCAGCCCGTGGCTCTGGCCATCAATGCCCTCCCCGTGACCGCATCGCCCGAGCCGTTGGCAAGCGTCCTCACGAGCGTCGTGTCGTCTGCGGCTCTGCACGCGTGCCTGCTGCACGATGCCGAGCAGCTGCGGGCCACTCATCCGGGCCTCGAGCGGTTCAAGATGGCGGCGCAAAAGAACGTCCAACGGTGGTGGAACGGCACCCTGAAGCTGAAAGGGAACGTGCGCGTTTATAGCCCTGCCAAGCGGGGCTGGGTCTCGACGTCCGGAGGATCCGAAACGACCACCGTCGAAGGCCCGTTCGCGTACCTCGTCACGGCACTCGTGTCCCGCTTCGAGCACTCATTCATCGTCGCACCGTTCCGGAACGCGATGCACCCTCTCGCGCCGCAGGAGGGCGAGACCCCCTCGGTCGACGTGGTCTGCATCCGCCCGCAGCGGCACGGTCGGACAAGGCGCTTGGTCCAAACGGGTCGGGAGCAAGAAGCCCGCGAGGACTGGGTTCAGCGGGTGTGGGACGTCATGGGTGGGATGTACGCCGGCGGCAAACACGTCGATTTGACCTACACGGCGGACAAGTTTGCGGACGAGGACGACTGCGCTCTCACGGACGCGGTCGTCGAAGTCTTCCGATGCGAGCGACTGGAGTGGCTTCCGGTCAGTATCCTCTCTCTCTCTGTTACTATCGGCCTGTGCCTCTTGTCGAGCTATTTGCACGTTGCTGACGCGCTTTTTTTGACGGGAAACAGGCTTGCACCGAGGAGGATGACCTCAAAGCTCGCCTCGTCTGCCTCGACGGAGCCCTCCACGACCTGGGCACCTTGCCTGCTGGGCATCCTGCAGCGCCTGACGCTGGTCCCAGCCTTCGACTCCAGGCAATCCGCAGCGGCGAGGGCGTCTCGATCTGGAGGTAAACCGCGGATTGCCTCGGAAAGACGGAACGGCGCCGGTTGCCTGACACGCCGCGCCTTTTTTGTCGCGCGCACTTGAGTACAGTACAGTAGCCGGGCGGTGCCAATGCATATATAGCTCGAGGGGCTCTTGAAGACACGCGATTGCTTCCTGATCGCCGGAAAAATTTGCCTCTCGATTTGTGGCTCGACGCGCCCGCGTTTCGACGCGTAAAGTGCTCGCGACTTCTCGGCCGCCTCTTTGTGAGGTCGTCCTTCGGCCTTCGCTTCCCTTCCGCCCATAGAGACCGTGTGCCGCCTCGTGGCTCTTACAAGCGACTGCCTAGACACAAGACCAGAGCCAGACAAGGCTTGTACAAGGGATTCAGAGCCCCCTCTACGCGGCCCCCACCCCCACTCGGCCATCTTGGCCCAGACGCGACTCAGTGTGACCGCGTCCTCTCGCCTCTCCAAACACCACCTTGCGACGAGACAACACTCGCAACAATATGGTCCGCCCGCTGCTCCTCCGAACCAACTCCAGCTCGTTGTCCGACGCCCACATGTCGTCGACGAGTCGACCCGGCTCGCCGTCCTCGTCGCGACCGCCGATCACACCGCAGAACGCGCACTTTTGGGACTCGTACTTCCCGACCAGCAGCGCACCAGAGGGACTCGTCACAGGCATGCAGACTCCGCCGATCGGCGGCGGCGGCCTGCCCGACCACGTCATGCTCGCCCCCTTCCCGGGTCGACGCTCTCTGCTCCGCCGCAACTCAAGCCTGAGCAGCATGGCGAGTTCGATCGACGGCGACCGCGACGACGACGAAGACGACGAGGAAGAGTCGGACTGGACCGCCGAAGAGGAGGACCTCGTCCGAAGGGTGAGTGACGCATGCCCGCCTACTTCTCCGCACTCGTTTTTGGGTTCGACTTCTGACTCCTTCCCACGCTCCCTGCAGACGTACGACGCCTACTTGATCAAGCACGCCACCATCGAGGCACCGTTCGCTCGGACCGGCCCTCCGCCTTCCAACTTTACCAACCTCGTCGCTCGCGCCGTCCTCCGCGGCGGAGCGCGCGTTCCGCCTACCCGTCGCTCGGCCGCCGCTCGCAAAGCGACCTTCTTCTCAGAATCAGCAGACACGTCCGATGCCGAGACTCGCACAGACGACAAGTGGCGACACTCCCTCCGCAGCACGCGCCTCAAGATCCTCGAACTCGGTGCGCTTCATTTGTTCTCTTTTCAAGGGATCATTCTGTGGCTCATCAGTCGCTGCATGGTCACACAGCCAAAGAGCGCCAGGAGCCTGCCGCTGTCGAGGCGACTCCTCGCCAGTGTGACGATCCCGATGCCACGCCGAAGCGCCGAAAGCCACTCACCAGGAACGACAGCATGGACTTCTTGCCGGATGTCCAGGTCGCTGCCAGTATCGCTCGGTGCGTTCCTGCCTGTCCTCATCCCTCTGTCGACATCGGGAGGCTGACTTAATCCCGCTTCGACTCCGGACAGCCTCGGAAACAAACTGCGCCAGCCCTCCGTTGATGCTGGCGCACCGACTCCTCCGTTTCCGACCGTGGCCCAGAACGGTCTGCGCGCCCTCGCCCAGCCTAGTCCGCAACTCGGCGCCCTCGGCGTACCGCTCGCGCGATCGCTCTCCACCCGACCTTCTCAGCGCATGCAGCGCAACAACTCTCTGCACTCGATCGCCGGCTCCCCTTCTCAGCCGAAGCGGGCACGCGCGCAGGTCGTCCCCGAGCCGAACAAGCTTGCGCCGCCGCAGCTCTCGGCTCTCCGACCTCCCTCTTCGCAGCGGATGGCACGCACCGGATCCGACTCGAGCGTTCTACCCGCACCGACGTTCTCGCGAAATCTGTCCTTCTCGGGCGTTAGTGGAAGGCAGGGCTCTTCGGCGACCAGCAATCAATCGACCGTCACCCTCGGCGCCTCGCCGTTGAAGAAGCCGGCGCGCAAGATGTCGGACAGCAGCCTTCTCACGCCGCCGCCCTCGTCGAGCAAGAAGCGCACGCAACCGTTCAGCTTCTTGTCTTCGTCGTCCGCGTCCGCGTCCAGCTCGGTCGATCTTCGCAACCGCCTCAACCTGACGGTCGACACGACGCGACCTGCCGGTGACGACTGCGCTTTGGGTAGCGCGTTCAGCTCGCCTGCCGTCGGAGTCTTCCCGAGTCCGACGAGCCGGAGCCCGAAGAAGAAGCGAGCCAAGACCGAAGCTAGCCCCGTCAAGGCACCTTCTTTCGGCGACCACAAGGCCTCGTCCACCTCGTCGGACGGCGGCGCCAACGGCTCCGTCGGTCTCGGATTCGGCCTCGGCCTCGGACATACATTCCCCGCTGTCGACACCAGCATGATCGGGACGACTTCGAGTGGCGCAGAGCTCGAATCCGATGTTCAAAGTGATGAGCAGCCAGTGTCGCCTTTTGCTCGAGCATCCGCTTCGCCGACCTCGCGCAGCTTTACGTTGCTCGACCCCTCCCTCTCGCCGACGAGCCTCGCCAGCCGGCGCAACTCGCCCCCCAAGCTCGTCTTGACGCCGTCTCTGTCGCCCTCTTCCACTTTTCCTTCCTCCTTCTCGTCGCTGCCGGACACGCCCTCTCCCCTCGATGCCGCCCTCGATTTCCACGCCTTGAAGCTCGAGTCGCTGGCCGGCTCGCCTGTGGAGGGCATCTGCGTCGCCGCTCTGGACAAGGAGGACGACGACAGCGACGACTCGTTTGGCTGCGACGGAGGCTCGAACGCCTTCTTGGCGGAAGAGTATGTCAAAGCGGGCAACGACGCCCAACTCCTTCGGGATCGCTTCGGAGGATGGGCCTGGCAGCGCGCCTAAACCAATGCACCATAGAACTCAACTGGAGATCTCGTATATAGTCCTGTATCCTTCCACTTAACTCATCGGAGCGCTCATACAGCCGCTCGTAATATGCACGGCAACCCTCTCTTCCTCACTGTAGACGTCCCCTGTAGACCCACTTTCCACTGATGAATGCACGCCTTGAGATTCGAGAGACCACGTTGGTGCATTGCAAGCGTCCTAAGCCCAGTAGAACGCGCGCTCCCTCAGAGCTCGCATGCCGAGGGTTTCCCACTCCTCCCTGCACAGCCAAAGCTCGTTCGCGCTGTCGAGCTTGCCGAGTGCAGCGATCCCTTTCCACGCGAGGTGCTCCGGCTCGATCTCGCGTGGGCAAGGGACGTATCCCAGGACGCCGTTGAGGATCGGCATCCGCGCCGCCAGTGCCGGCGCCACACGAGACTCGACGGCGAATCCGACGTTGTGGATTCCGCCGGTCCCTCCAACGATCAGCAGGTTCGTCGCGATCTTCTTGACGCGTTCTTCGGCAGCGAGTGAAGTCGGTGAACCGGACACGATCGCCAAAATCGATTCGACGACGGCGACGTCGAGGGGCAGCTTGGAGGACTCGCGTCGTACGTCGACCTCGGAGGAGGTCGCCGCCTTGGTCTGCGGCGCCGCTGCCGAGGATGATCCGTCGGGAGGAGCAGGAGACTCGGCCGCGGGAGTACCCGGTAAGGCGGGCAAGGCGGCACCTCCAGCTGTGGGCGTCGCAGCGCCTCCTCCTTCGGTGGGCAGCGCCGGAGACGGCTTGCGTGAAGCCTCTGCTGCGGGGTCGGGGGTTGCCGCATGAACCGCCAACGTGTTGGTCGGGGCCGCTGGAGCGAGAAGATGCCGGACAGAGTTGCGCATCGCGAGAGTCTGCGAAAGCAGTTGACGCGTCAGCCAGCGTTTCGATCTGGAGGACGCGGCAGATTCGGGAACATACCTCGCGAACCTCCCCGATATCGACGTTCTCATCAACGTCAGGGTTGCGCGGACTGGTCTTGCTGTCGTTGCGCTTTTGCTCAAAGTCGATGACTCGCGGCGCAAAGAGAGCCTGTCGCGGAGCAACGTCAGCGTCGGCGTCCTATCTGCGTCCTCCCCCTCGCCAGCTCACATACGGCGCGAGGATGCAGTCGTCGTACACCCTCAACGAGTACTTTTGCGTCAGCTGGCCCGGCCGGCGCACGAAAAAGTCGTTCAAGCTGAGGGTGATATCGCCCTGGAAGAGAGTGGGGTGGTTAGCGCTGCCCGCCGCGGTCGCCACCAGTTCCCAGTTCCCACTCACTTCGCTGAGCACGACGATTCGCTCTTTGAGGTCCTCGAGCACGATCCAGTCGTACCACTTGGCCAAGTCGGCCTCCTTGTAGGGGAAATTGATGCGCGAGAGGAGGGTGAAGAGGAAAGAGGTGACGTCGTCGCCGCCAAAGTCGAGCACCATCCGCGTGTCTGCGACGACCAAGCCTTCCTCGACGCATGCTACCTTGGTCGTGCGGGCGCCGATGTCGACCACGCAGGCGCTGGACACGCCCGCGCCAAACGTGGCGCAGACCGATTCTTGCATGACCGCGAGCTGTTTGAAGCCGAGTTGACGGAGAAGCAGGTCGGACATGTCGCGAACGTACGGAAGCGTGTAAAGGTCCGGAATGAGGAGTATGACCGCGTATTCCTGCGAGGCAATCGATTCTCGCGTCAACGCACAAACGTTTTTTTTTTTTTTTCTCGTTTCGGGAGGCTGACCTTTAGCTCTTCCTCCGCGATGTCGAGTTCTTCTTGCAGTGCATCCGTAATGATGCGAGATACATCTCCAAGCAGTTCTTGCCGCGAGACGTAACCAGTCGCGTTGAGGTCGCCTCGAAGAAAGGGCCACCACAACTCGTAATTTGCGCTGTCGGGATCGGGTATGCGCAAAGCCTGCGTAAATCCAACGAGTCCAATCAGGTTCGGTACTAAAGCGCGAGTTTGACGGGGTGTACTCACGTGAAGGCCAGTCCATACCTCTGCCTCTCCGGTTGTCCATTCAAAGTCGCCTTCGAAATCTTCACCCATCGATTCGGGCTTGACGGTTGCGTTGTACGTCGCAGCTTGGCTGTTGCCGTTGCCCTGTCCGCGCAGCTTATACACTCTCATTCGTGCGCGCAGGTCGCCCCGGAGGGAGGTAATCTTGGCGGTGAGCGGATCCGAGTCGGCCGCGGTCAACGAGTCCGGATCTGCGTTCGGATCGTCCGAGTCCCAGCCGCCGTGTTCGTCCTTCATCTCGGTATCCGTCGGAGCAGCAGATGGACCAGGGACGTCAGGCCGAGCAGGCGTAGATGCTTCGTCGGAAGTCGCGCGCGATTTGCCGCCGCGACTGCTCGGCTCGTCGTGACTTGGTGCGGCAGGTTCTGCGGCGGCCCGTTTGTAGCCAGGGAGGCGCTTGCGCGCGATGACGTTCGGGACAGAGACGGGCGCGACTTGGGACGCCAATCCGATCCGGAGCCATCTCGAACCAGGGTGGATGACGATTGTCCGGTCGAGCGCGTCCTTTGCAGACTGCGGACAATGGTCGGCCGTCAGCGATCGCATGAGCGACAAGACTGGTGCGAGTACATCGACGTACGAATTCGGGCTCTGTCGGCGGTGGCCGCCGTCTCGCCTGCCGCACACCGGTAGGTGGTTTCGCAGTCAAGACCGTCTCGATGGGTGCTACGTCCTCGCCTTCCGCTTCTGCGCCGGCTAGTCGTCGTCTTTTCACCTCCGAGGCCTGGTCGCGGTCGGCTTCGCTCGGTCGTCGCGCAAACCACGACTGGTTGTCGCTTTTGACGAAACCGGAGGCAACATTCTTTGCGCTGACAGGGCACGATTCCGCGGGAGTCAGTCACCGGGTTCTCCAGCAGTAGCCTTTGCGATCTTGAAATTTATCTCACTTTAGGAACCCGACGGGCTGTGTTTTGAACAGAGCAAGTGGGGAGAAGTCGATCAGCCTCAGCGGCGAAGCAATCCCGAGAGGAGCGGGTACTCACAGCAAAGCTCGTGAAGCGGAGCGCGTGTTGGTCTGGCGGTGGAGGTGGGGGCGCTCGCGGCATCTTGCAGGTGGTGGCAGTTGGCTGTGGAGATGCGATGGGCCAGGTTGTGCGGCGAGGAGGAGCAGCTTTCGCACTGAACGGATCTTGAGTTGCCCCCTGTCGATTCTGTACGAGCGCGGTTTGGCGACTCGCTCGGTTCGACTTGGCTCGCCGCCTGCTCTCTCTCCCTCATCCCCATCCGTGCTCTCGCATAGGCTCAGATGCGGCACACGCTCACATCAGACATGCTAGACGTCCCTGATGCCACCCGAGATATGCACCGCAAACTGCTGCCTGTCGAAGCTCGCCTCTTCGAGCTTGCTCCCTCTCGACTTGCCGACCGTCGCCTTCCGAGCTGTCCATCCCTATCGATACACTGCGTGAGTTCCTCGTGACCAATCTCCCCTGTCTGCTGCCGCTCGCATCTCCCCCTCCCAATTACCCTGATGACTTCGAGTGCATTTGGCACGACGAGTGATCGTCTGGGCGGTCTGGTCTCTCGGGACTGGGTCGCTCGGATGGTTCCCCACTGGAGAAAAACCCTCGCTACCTTGCCGGGCAACCGGTCTTTGTCTGAAACCCCCTAGATCACTGCGCTGCGGCAGCATGCAACCTCGCCCTGAATACCGGGCAAAGCTGACCGAAAGTCTCTTCACCCGTTACAGGCTTGCTCCAGCATCCTCTAGTTTTCTTCCCAATCGTGCAATCGCATTCTCTCCACACTTATGTTCCTGCGAGTGTGCTGAGCCTTGAGCGGAGCTGGGCCTGGGCAGATCGAGAGCAAGCAAGCAAGCGGTTTGGAAGCAGATCTATCGGTGGTCACTGCTGCAGCGCCCGCGCACGCACGGGAAACTCGTTATACGCGTTGCGGGAGGAGAAGCTATCTCCATTGCAAGCGACGAGAATCGCTAAGGGGGTCAAGACGAGCCTGATGCGCCAGTGCGTATCGGCTCGGACGCCAAGAAGGCAAACATGTCGCGGTTCGCAACGCGAGATTCTCTGCATAGCGGACACAGAGAGGATGGTGAGTTATCAGGTGGCGATCTCGAGACAAGGCCTGAGGGTGGGACTGACTCGAATCGAGGTTCGAAAAACGCCCGCGTCTCGTCGAACCGCTGCTTGTACGCGTCAAAGCTGCCGTAACGGACCGTGTCACTCCAGCCCCTGGCAGCGATCACGAATTCGGCATCGTCACCGCTGAAGGCGACGCCGGTGCTGCCGGCCGACCCTCCCGCCTTGATCGCCGCCTCGAGTCGCTCCTCATCGCGGAAGAGGTACTCGGCGACGCCGATCCAGAAGCGGAAGACGGGCGTCGCGGCGAGAGCGAGATGCACGAACGGCCGGATGCCGAGCTGGTGCCAGCTGTCGACCATGGCGAGGAGGGCGAGGTGGGAATTGGGAGGGGGTGCGGGCTGCGTCGGCGAGGGGTCGCCGATGGCGAACCGGTCCAGGGCTGAATCGGAGAGGAGGATTGGCGTCGACGACTCGGCGGCGGCGGACGCTTCTCCGACGGCGCGACCAAAGACAAAGTCGCGGGCGGCGTAGACGCGCTCGCGGAGGGCGTCCTCGCGAGACTGGATCATGAGCTTGAAGAGGTCGCTCGCCGACTGCGCAAATTGGTGAATCTGTTTCTGTGCAGTCGGGTTCAGGATGGCGAGACCGGCGTAGACGTGCCACTTGGCGGCGTAGATCCGGAGTGTGATGTTGATTTTGACGACTTCGATTCCTCCGATGTAGCGACCGCACTCCCACGGGAACTGTCCCATACATCGCCAAGCAGTTCCCATACTAGAGTAGCGAAGGGGCAAGTCTCAGTTCAGCTCTTCCGTTCGCTCTTCCGAGTCCCGACTGGGCGCGCGGATCCGCGTCACTTACGACAAGAACGCGGCGTGCGTGACCGCTTGAGTATTGGCGGTCACTTCGTCGTGCTCATCGTAGGACAGATCGACGTAGCGAGAATTCAGCGGAGCGAGCAAGTCCTTGACCCAGCGGACGTGCTCGTCTGTCGCTCGGTGCTGAATCACGATCTGGATGCGGGGGGCGGGCTATGTCAGCCGCCGCGCTCTCCTCTATGCCCGCCTGGAGAGCCACTCGGGCAAGAAGCTCACCAACGCCTGTCCGTCTGAAGGGACGGTCGGTCCGTGGAGGGAGTGGATCGAGACGATGTTGACATCTGACGGAAGATGCTGTTCGAAAGCGGCCCGCTCCGGCGCCTTGACCGACGTCTGTCCGGACACGACCGCGCCGACCTTTGTGGCTGTCCGAGAGAGAAAGTGTGCGCTGTCAGTGTCTGTCACCGCGACGCCAGAGACAGGCGGCAAGAGATCGTTTGGAGAAAGGGAGAAGTGCGACTTACACGGTCCGTATTGAGCGACGACTTTGTCGAGGTAAGCCGCCTCGACCGAGTAGATGATAAAGTCGCTCTCGCGCGAGACCAGGTGACCGTCGCGGAGCGGAACCAGCTTGCTTTTGCCTGTGAACCCTCCCCGGTCAGCTTCTGTGGTCGAAGAGGCGGGTCAACGCCTGAAGGCGCACCGTTGCAGTACTCCTGAAGTTGCTCGAACCGCTCCGGAAGGTCGCAGACGTTGATCCTGGTCGTGCAGGCAGGTCAGCGTTGCCCTGCTGTCGCTGCAGAGAACCGATCGCCTCGACTCACTTGGCGCAACGATCACCTTTGCTCAGCCGCTCGGCATACATCTTGCCCATCTCGCCCATGCCGATCAGCCCGATGGTAGCATCTTCTGGCGCGGGCAGCTTCGCGGCTGTTGAGGAGGCGGAGGAGCTCATGGCTCGGTGGGGAGGATGGGATGACGGCGCTGTCTGTCGGAGGGTCTGTAATCGCTCCTCGTCGTCGTTGAAGCTCTGTTACACGCAGCGTTCACCTCTATGTCGTCGGCGGTAGTCCGATAGCAACGGTTCTGTAAGAGGCTCGCTTTCCATCACGCAGCCCCGAAACCGTCTCTACACAGGCATGCAGGCAGGCAGGCAGTGAGGGTCCTATGCAGATTGAAATGCAATGATGTCCGTCCTTCCTATCACGCCTACAAGCCCAACTCATCTTTCGAGGAGGCAAAGAAACAGCGAGACGTCTTGGAGAAAGACCTCTCCCGGGGCGACCGGCTAAGGAACCGCCTTGTCGGGAGAGTGGATTGCTCTGCTCGCCCACCAGGACTCTGACGACGCGAAGTATAGACGAACGTGACGAGTCAGTAATGGCGAGGTGATGAGGAGGAGGACAACCTGCGTCGCGTCACTTCGGCGGCTCTTCTCTCGCAGCCAAATCGCTCCGCCGCTCACACGCAATGCCGGTCAATACGCAGTCATCGCCATTGCCGCCAGATATGGTCATCGGACCGGACGGGAAGCCCTGCAGAGTGAGTCCGCCGCTGACGCCCGATGACCTAATCAAGGCCAGACCTCGGCGACTGATGCGAGGCTCGTCGCCCGCAGAGCTGTACCGCCTTTCGGTCATTCGCTGGCATGCACAAGAAGAAACCTCGCGCTGCCGGGGCCGAGACCGCTACGCCACCGAAAGCCGCAGCCGCCGCCGACGGACCATCGTCCGCTGCTGCAGCTTCGACCGGTGCAGGCGCAACAGCAGGAGGACTTGCGGCCGCCGCGCTGTCCACCCACCATGACGAGGCTCGGCGGCTACCCGACGACTGCCCTCCGGACGTGGAGAGGCTCGGACGCCACACCTGGACCTTCCTCCACACCACCGTCTCGTACTTTGCGCCGCAGCCGTCCTCGCACCAGAAATCTTCCATGCTCGGCCTCCTCCGAGCCCTCCCGACGCTGTACCCGTGCGGCTGGTGCGCTGGTCATCTACAACAATACATGAAGGCGAATCCGCCGGACCAGGCCGTCGAGCAGGGCCGCGAAGCTCTCGAGCTCTGGCTGTGCAAGGTACACAACGAGGTCAACGAGCGTCTCGGCAAAGAGCAGTTCGACTGTTCGACCGTCCCACAGCGATGGCGCGAAGGGTGGCCGGACGGTCACTGCGACTAGAAGCGATGGTTTTCCTACCTCCGTACTCCACTTGTTGTCATAACCATGCAATGCACCCTCAACTCCTCGTCTACGCTACCGTCGAACCTTCAACCACCGCGCTGGCCTCGCTCTGAGCCTCTGACTCGATCGCCTGAACGGCGGCCTTTTCTCCCTCGGTGAGGGGCGCGTCAGCGCCGCCCGATGCCAGCTTGCGCTTCGCTTCCTCGTATCGTTGCAAAGTCTCGGCCCGCCCGGCCGCACGCTTGCCCGGCCGGATGCCGTCGCCAGACTCGCTGAGCGCGTCGGGATCCGTCGTCCACCCGCGCTTCCTGCCCCGGTTCCGCTTGTCTTTCGCTGCTGCTTCGGGATCGGCCTCGTCGCCGATTTCACCCGGGTGATGCAGCAAAGAAAGGACCGGGTACAGTGAGGAGACTGCAGGTGGAGAGTCCGTCGTCGTGCACGCCGACTCGAAGAAGACGGCGTCCGTGGCCAGAGTCGGGAGCGCGACCAGGGACGAGTCCTCCGACCGCAACGACACCCGCGTCAGCGGCGCACTGTCGGGACTGCCGGGCCCGCGGGTCGTGTCGAACGAGACGAGCACTTCGCACAGCGAGCCGGCCGCGGAGGGGACCGGTGTGCCGACCACGTCGAGAATCGGGTGGCTGAAGGCGAGGAGGCATGGCGGAGCGACGTCGGTCGCTGTCGAATCCGCAAAGAGGGCTCGGAAGGGGATGTACAGGAGGGCCGTGCTCCCGGCGACGAGGACGATGACACCCCCGTTCTCGCGTGTCGTTCCAATCTCGAGCATCTTGGTGACTGCCATGGCTTTCGGCAAGTCACTGAATTGTCGCGGCGTCGTGGTCGTGTTGTCTGTCTCTGTGGCGCCCTCCTCGCCGTCCGATTTAGGCTGGGCGGCGTCTCCTGCACCCTGCTCCTTGTTCTTCCGCTCGCCTCGCTTGTCCTTGCGTCGACCAGCCGGAATCGGGACCGGTCGTTGCGCGCACACGATGATATGAGGCAGGATGAGGTCGGCGATCGGGACCTGCTTGACCAGCTCGGCCGAAGGGAGGCGGAAAAGCTGGATGGTCGAGTCGCCGCCCGCCGAGAGCAAGTAGGCGCCCGGATTCCGAGAGTCTGCGGTCGGCGCGGAAGGTGGGGGCGGCAGATACAAAAGCGAAGATACGAGACTAGAGTCGCGGCGGAGGAGAGGCATCAGCGCTCGAATCCGTGGCCCGTCGGTTTGAAACTGGCACTCACGACTTGCTGCCCCAGGCAAACTTTTCGATGACGTGCCCGGCCGGGAACCGAGAGATCCGGATGTGCTCGTCGCGGTCGCCCGAGGCGATCCAGTCGTGCGCTAGCCCGCACGAAGGCTCGGCGGGGATGAGCGCCAGACTGGTCAGCATCGAGACGTGACCCAGTATCGGCTGGTGCGCGTCCTTATCGTCCTCGTCAGACGGCGCTGCTACGACCGGAGCTGCAGTCGGTTCCACGTGCAAGGGGAAGCTGTCCCGCGGGCAGTACCCGGTCAGTCGAGAACTTCGTGATCTTGCCTGATCGGAAAGACGCACATGTACACGTCGCCAAACTTGTCGCCGACGACAATCTCCCCCTTCTGAGTCACTTCGAGTGCATTGGCTCGCTTCGGCAGCGGCCTCGAGTTGACGAGCTCGAGTTGCGGCAGTCGAGAGACCTGCAGCTGCTTGTCCTCGCCGGTCGAGATCAAGTAGACGGTCGAGGTTGCCGGATCCGTGTAGGTGCAGAGGAACCGAACCAGCGCTGTGTGATGACTGGCGCTCGCGATCGGTGCGTTCGTCCTGCGTGCGTATCCGTCAGCTCGCGGATGGCGCGGGAATGCTGAGCGAAAAGAAAAACCTCACGCCGCATCGTACGTGCTGATCTGTCGGTCGGAGGCAGTGATGAGGAGCTCTGGCGTGCTCGCAAGAGCCTGCACAGGGTGCCGAGACGTCATGTTCCGAGGTGGTGTGAAACAGGAAGGCGGCCGCTCGATGAGAACTGCTTCGCCGAGACGGCTTCTGGCTCTCCGCCGTGTAGCAACCAAGACCGGACGATGCCTTCGCTTCACTACTCGCTGCCCTTTGCCGGTCTCGTCCTGCTGGTCCTCTTCCTCGCCTGGCACTACCGGCACCTCTACGTTGATCGGCTGCCGCCTGCTCTCTCATCGCGCATTCGACACTACACGCCGCTGCGGACCTTTGAAGATGCTGCCGAGCAGGGTGCGCTTTCTACCTCTAGGCCGGCCGGCTGGGCAAAGAAGGAGTCCTGCAGGCTGATATTGTCGCGCTTGTCGTCAGGCTTCTCCACCTCAACGTTCGACCTCAGCAACAACCTTTCGGGCGACCAGCGCGCCGGTCTGGATGACCGTACGCTGACCGCTATACGGCGCATCATGGAGCGGGAAAATGTTCCGTTCGACGAGGCTCGTTTGCTTCATCTCAACAGCGTCTTTCGAAAGAACGGTGCGTCGTCGCGCTCTAGCATGTGCTTTACCTGGTGCCAGAGCTGACAGTCATCATGTGTCTGCAGGTGTCGACGCGAACGGCTTTCCAATCGGTGCGCCAGTTTGGGTAATTGTGTCTCTGCCAGCTTGCTTACTCTTGACGCCGCTCCCGCAGATCCCAAAGCCGTCACCTCGCTGTCCTGATGCGTGGGCCGCCTGTGTTGTGTCAGTCTTTCCTTACTGTGTATTGTTTCTGTTTCTCTTTCGACGCGCCTTGGGATGTACGGATGTATAACAGGGATATGCATCTTGTCTGCATTTGAAGTTGTCCGCCCGGCTTGCATGAGAGTCGACTCTTCTTTCCGCTTGCGAAGGTGGACCTTGCCCTCGGGATCTGCCCGCTTTTTCTGTTCGGCTCAGTCTGCAGCCGCGCCGGTGAGTGATCAGATGCAGCCGATGCGCATCGGTCCCTCGTGAACAGCAGCATTCTGTCGGTTTCAACCGAACAAAACGGACGTTAGTAGCCGAGAGAATTCTCTCTCCCCGTGCGCGCGGCTCAGTGAAACCATCTGTTGACTCATAAAAAGGGTCAAACGACCCCAAGCTGGCGGCGAGGGGCAAAAGTTTGATCGCACCCAGGTTTGAACTGAGGACCTTATCCGAACACCAAGTGTTAAGGATACGTGATGACCAACTACACCATGCAACCATCGCTTGATGACTCCCCTGTTTTTGCAGTACAAGTAGTACACAATACGAATGAACAGTCCAGCGGCCTCCAACCCAGCCCAAGGAGGTCAAGATGTGAGAGAGAGATTGTCTGTCAGGCGGAGCTGGTGCCAGTTATGGTGGAGGGCGTCTGCACTCAAGTACTGGATTTTGGATTTAACCTTTGCCTTTTTGAGTCTACCTCATTGCAGTTTGCAAGGCGCACCATTCTCGAACCCAATGCGAGATAAGGCGTCTGGAGCGTCCAGTCGAAGTTGATTCAACGCACACTGGCTTGTCACAAGCGGGGCAAGTAGCGTGGCCCAAATATCGCACTGGACCAGTGGGCCTCCTTGTCAGCTCAGGTGTAGAAAGCAAGAGAAAGTCCAGGCAAACAAAGCTCACGCTTTGAATCATGATGCCAGAGCTGCTGCTTCTGCAATGAGGCAAGACTCCGGAGGGGCTAGGGGCCACTTGCGAGTGCTGAAGAGAAGAGAAGCTCCAACCAAATCTGAGCGAGAAGTTCCACCAACACCGTCTGAGTCACGTGTCAATCGTCACTTTGGACCCAGAAGGGGCGAGGTGTTATCTGCAATCAGGTAGTGTTAGTACTGTTCAAAATAAAGAGAGAGGAGGAGATTTGGGTCTTGGGACAGGAAGGTGTTGATGAGCGAGGCGCTTTTCCAGTGCAGTCTCTTGAATGCCCGACACCTTGCGTGCCATGACACGCATTGGTCAAGAGGCTGCGGTGGATGCAGTGCGAGACGTATCCAAGTGCTGAAGGCAAGTTCGGAACCTTGGCCCTGAGTGGTTGACTCGCATGGCTCAAGAAACATGCAGTATGTCTTCCGCACTGGAAAGTGAGAGATTCAAGTCTAAGCCTAGAAACAGGATTGAGAGAAAGGAGCAAAGGCTGTCAAGTTTACTGCAAAAGTTGTTTCAGTCTGTGTCACGCAGTCTTTGCCACCCAGTTACAAGTGCATGCATGTTCTTGTCCCCACAGGTTACAGTCATGCAGGGGCTCATTCACCACTGACACCCAAGGTCAGCAAGGCGGCGCTCTGATACCCCCCCCCCCCCCCCCCGCGCCCTTCAGCATGTCAGCTTGTACTCTTGTCCTGCCCAGTCCGGCCATCTACTTTGACCCACCAGCTCAAGTTGTCTACACCAACTACCATGAACCACGTCCATGTCCAGGCACATCTTACTGTGGCAACAAAGGCAGCCAACCTTCCAACTCTCCACACGTGGCACCTCAATGAGGACGAGCATCATGCACGTGAGTGGCAAAGGGGCCTTACCGTGGTTGAGGGGGTCAAGCTGGGTGGGAAATGGTTGGCATTGGGACTTGGTTTGCTTGGTGGAAGAGATGGTGGCGGTGAATTTTGTCCACATAGCTCTAGGAAGAGATTTCATGACGCCTGCGACACAGGATTTGAACTGTCCCAAAGTTTGTCTGGACTCCACTGCCAAGTCCGTTTGCCACAGAGGCACTCAAGGAGGTGCCGAAAGTCACTGCTGATCTTCCCTGGATATGCAGCCTTTTTCTTTCATTCTTTCATTTTCTGCGTTTCAGTGATTGACTCTCTCTCCGATTCTAGACAGCATGAAGCCTGCAAGTACACAAGCCTGGCACTTTCAACATGCTCACTTCCCAGCGCTCAGTCTACTTGCCACTGTCATCCACTTGTAATGTAAGTGGCCTCATCTTGCCTGGCATTACCAGCCTAGATGCCGACTTGACTCTCACTGCAGGAGGGGTTTCCTTGTCCATCCTGTTACAGCTACATGGACCTTGACGCGGCTGCCTTGGAACATGGCTTCGAGCCAAACAATGAGCTGCGGGTATTCTACAGCGACCGCAAGGAGCACAAGCAGGTCAAGATCCCTTTTGTGCTGGGTCGGTCACCCGTCCTTCGCTTCACTCATCGTCGACTTCCCATTCTAAGTCTCCTTCTCGCTCCTTTCTTTTCAAACGTCACTAACACTTCTTTTCTTATAGATGATCTACTCTATCGTACCGGACCCAAAGTGCCAGCAGACGCCTCAAGACTTCGTCGTCGGATCAAGGAGGCGGTGTTGGCGGATCTTCCCGGTCGCTTCGTGTTGTAGACTCTCTTCTCCGGTAGCATTCCCCTCCTGGCTCATATCTCTCGAAATCCAAACTCGAATCACTGTTTATTGGCTCTAGTCCGTCTACAACGACCTACGACCCAACCGAAGCACGCAGCAGACCCGCCCGTGCATCGAGCTGAGAGCGGTGTCCCTGCATTTTGCCAACCTCCACCACCTCATCAGGCCGGATTGCCAGCTTCTGCATGCAGGGCTCTACTTCTCCTTTTGCGTGTGCTCTCTCTTGTTCTCTTGTTCTCTTTTTATGGCTAAAATTTGGTTGACTTTATTTTGTCTGCAGGCAACCGGCACCAGCAAGAAGCTTTGACCGCAGGGCGCACCACTCTCAAGCTCGATGCAAGAGAGGGCGTCCGGCGCAAGTTTGGGTTGTAGCTAGTTGGAGACGGGCGTAGCGAGTTGTAGACGGGCCAGAGCCACTAAAGTGACTCAAGTATAGATTTTGAGAGAATGTGAGGGGGGGGGGGGGAGTGCTAAAGAGAAGAGAAGGTACGACAAAGTCCAAGTGAGAAGTTCCACCAACAACACCTAAGTCGGGTGACGGCGTCTTGAGGCGGCGGCCAGCACTTTGTGACCAGCGCAGCGTAGGATATCATCTGCAAGCAAAAGTGGTGTTAGTGACGTTTGAATTGCCAGCCCTCTTCCTGGTCATTTTTTGAGATGATCCAGCAGGGAGAGGCTGGAGGGATTTCCTCACTTTGAAAGGTATCTGGGCATGCCACTTGACGGTGGGAAAGTGTCCCCAAGGCGCTGGAAGGACCAGGTTGCTCCAACACTGAGTCGACCCAGGCTGTGGACGTAGACACAAGTTTTGCAAATGTTCTCTGCAGTCACCCAAAGTGTGAGGCAAGGCCGCAAGAGAGAACTAGAAGGAAAGCTACACGCCTGTTGTCTCCAGTCAGCTGAAGCGTGAGGCGAGAGACAGAACTGAGTCTGCAGCACAAAGTCAACTCCTTGTGACTCACGCACCTCCCCTCTGCCGCCATACCAACCCACTTGAGAGTGGTAAGCAGCCATCAGCCTTACAGGCGCGCAAGATTTGACCAATGCCCAGACTTGGTGTTTGGATTGGCTCATCAAGTGCTGCTGCCACATGGCGGGCAGTATATATATGCATAATAAGCAACGTCAGTAAGATTCAATAGTCTAGTTGGCTAGGGCACCGCATTGTGGCTGCGGAAACCCGTGTTCGAATCACGGTTGGATCATCCTTTTTTTGCTTTCTTCATGGCTTTTCGCCTTAATGCGGGGCAGATGGGAACCGCAAGGTGCATTGAACGGGGGGAGGACCGTTGATTTTTTTTTTTTTTTTGGTTGAGTAAGAAGGTCAACTTTGCTTCGATTCTGCGGTGCTGTAGAAGGCCCCAAGCATCAGTATGGTAGCCTTCACTAGGAACACTGTGCACAAGAGCCTGGCAACTTGAGGGCCGGGAGAACTGAGATGACAAAGGTTGAGCATTCGAATGGCAAACTCAATCCCATTCCGCCAGCTGATTGTAAGGACCACGACGCGGTCCTCACTCAATGGACGTTACGCGGAACGGATGAGATGTGCACGCTCGCGAGCTCGCTTGGATTCTCTCTCGCTCACCACACGAGCTGACGAGTAGAATCCAGGTGAGCACTCTTTCTGTAGCTCGCGCTCACTACACGAGCTGACGAGTAGAATCCAGTAATACACACTTGGGTCCCGCTAGCTCGCTCCGCTCGTCGAGAGAGTGTTCGCTCGGTTCATTCAACACCGAGCGTTCCACTGATAGGTCCCATTTGTTGTGATGAGTGCATTGGAATGGCAGCAGGCAGCAAGGATGTATATCTGAATGCCCCACCTGTTATAGTTGTCTGGGACAAGCAGGTGAGAGTCAACAGGGAGTGAGCTTGAGTGGTGCGTGAAGGGACAGGTGAGCACGCTGGTGGTGTTATCCACCTTGCTGCTCTAGTACCCTAGGGACCTTATAGCTGGTCTGGCATGGCTTGGCAAGGCATGAAGGGGTGTGGGCAGGGTGAAAGAGGGTCAAGTGGAGGAGGTGCGAGACGAGTTGGAGCTAACAACCTGTGAAGGCTGGTCCCAGGCAGTGGGTGATCCATACTCTGCTCCTCAATCAGTGGACGTGAATCACACACCTGGGCAGAGGAAGTGAACAGCCGGAGACCAAAAGAGGGGTGGAGGCGAGAGAGGGTACGCAGACAAGCCGGGTCTTGGCGCTAAAAAAAGTCCGTGGACAAGCCGAAATCCTGGCTTAATGGTCCGCACGAGCTTGCCTCGCGTGTTGAGGCTCTGAAAGAAGCTGCTGCTGTAGAGATTTTTCCGGATGAGGGAAGCTCATGACCGCTGTCGGTTGTCTTGGATCTCTGCATCTCGCGGCCTTCCTTTCTCTAAACAGCACTTTGCACATGAAAACTACAAGAGGTAAGTGGATTTGCCTCGGGGAGCTGAATGTTGAGCATCTCAGCTTCAGGGCCCTCTTGAGCTTTTCTCACATGCTATAATCACATGCTATAGTCACAAGCAAGAGAGAGAGAAGTCTTTGTAGCCTCTTTGGCTCGTGCTTATGCAGTCGGGAGTGTCCTTCAGCGGGCTCTCCTGTTGAACGGTCTGCTTGATGACAGGCCAAAGTTGGGACCAGAAGGTGGCGACAAGAAAAACAACAGGAAGCCATCTGGCAGGGAGAGCATCTGCAGCAACAGTGAAGGCAGTGGTGAGCGGTAAGGGCAAGGGGGAGGCAGCTTGAGGTGTGGCCACAGGTGCAAAGGTCTTACCGAGGTCAGTGCTGGGCTGCTGGGCAAAGCTCTGTGCAGCAAGACAGATCTTGTGCAGGGTGACTTGGCTGAGCTTGTGGCAGTAGAACCACTTGCCATCCTGATGTCAGCTTTAGGGAGCTGGTGCAGAGAGATGGATAGATGAGTTCTGTTTTCAAGTCATGTTGAGCTAGAAAGCCCATGTAAGCCTACATCAATGCCTCACGCGATTCACTCTCTTCTCCTTCTTCACGGTCTGCCTCGCTTGCTCGCAAGGACGAGACTGCTACATTGCTCAGATGGTCACTTTAAGCTTGCCCATTCTGCTGAAGCCTATGCCCTGTCTCAGCTTGTCTGCGCGTTTGACTGCGCCCGCTCACACCTCCGCCCACCACCTCCACGTCGACTTCAACACCGCTTCCCCTTGCTGTCATTGCTCAAGCCTGCCCCGGCAACTCAAGCACCAATGGCACCCACTTCCTTCGACAAGGCAAGAGCCCCAGCCCCAACTTAAGCCTCATCTTGCGGCCTCCGCCTCGACTCGCCTATCGCAATCGCCTCGACCTCGCCCTTGCCACCCCTTTTGTGTGCGCTCGCCAGTCTATCAATCTCTTCTCAGGTGAATTTGCGTCGTCTGCTGTCTATTCTACGGAGAAGCGGAGGATGCGAGGGCTTGTGCACCGGTTAGCCCGGACGAGGGGAGACGGACACTGACTCTTCCCCTTGCTTGCCCCTTGCCACTCCTCTGTCACCCTTGAAGAGAGGGAAGACTGATGACAAGCTGGACGCTTTGCTGCTGTCGGTTCCAGGGCAGCAGGGCAGCAAGGGATGCAGCTGGTACAGAGGAGCTTGCTGAACTTCGGACAAGCGCATTTCCTCGGCTCTGAGTAGGATGACAGGTCCCTATGCAACGGAAACATGTTGCTTTCCTTCTTCTACAGACTATGCTTGAGCTGTGCTTGCTTGGTCAGCCCAAATGGTCTGTAACGCAATCGTAACGGGGTGCAAACGGATGTTAACGGGGAACTGGGCAATTCCTGTTGCCATACGTCAAAATGAGGGTTTTGCCCGGTAAAAACCCCAATAACGGGACCCCCATTGATGAGTTCTGACATCCCTAGTCTGAGTGAAAGCAATATACTTGTTCTTCAGGATCTTCTGAGTGTGGCCAACTGGCATGCACTGGTGAATGCATTCAACAGATTCCGACAATATGACCAGCGCAGGGTCATCGATAAGATGAGAGAGTGCCACATCATCAGTCAATGTGAATATCCAGTGCATATGTGGCACTTGCTTTACACGTGTCGAGCAAACAGAGGGCTCTCTCCGTCACCTCGCACCTCCGCGGCTTGGACAAGTACAACGTTTGGACCATACAGCTCCAATATCTCGTAGGCGTCAACGCCTGCAAGGTCATCGATGGTGAACCACACTAGGGAGGATCATTCGAACCTACACCCATCTATCTATCACCTCAATGAATTTGTCGTCTCGGCCTACCAAAGCAAAATTCACCACATCACCGGCTGCAAGCGTATGGCCACTGCATACTGGGCTGCCCTACGCAAAGTCTACTGCCTTTCGGACACGCAAGGCGCCCAACAACTTCCCACTGGTGGTTGGGGGGACTCATGCTCCCGGCTGCCACACTGGAGGCGTTGAAAACATTCTCAAAAGCGTACCAAGCCGCGCTCGCCGCCATCAAGGCCGCTAACGTCAAGCTTGAGACAGTATACTTGTTGCACCTCCTCAATGCCCTTCCGCCCGCTCTCAGTGCTTTCCAGACGACCCTCGCCATGGCAGCTTGTCAGAACTGCCCAGCAAGGACTGCATACTCAATCTTGTCCGGAGTGAGTTTCTCCGCTCTTGTTGTTGTCTCATGTTGTCCGGAATGAGTTTCTCCGCCTCTTGTTGTTGTCTTCGTCCAGGTCCTTGCACTCATCGCGAGCTCAGAGCTGCGGCCGCCTTTGCCATGCCTCGCCTGCAAAGGCACGCCCTGGCTCTGTGACTGCACTAGTCCGGAAGGCGACAAGTTTTGCACACAACGCAAGGAGCGCAGCTTCAAAAATTGTCTCAAGGCCAAGGCTCGTCTCACGCAAGCCGGTCAGGCCAACACGCAACTTGTGTCCCGTCTCAACAACGCATTGAAGTCTGACTCATCATGAGTTTCAGCACGACTCTGTCACAGCCTCAAGCCTACGATTGACAGCGGCGCCACCCAGTCCATGTGCAGCGAGATTTCGCTTTTCTTCAACCTTTGCCGAAGCCGTCTGTTGCCTGTCAGTGGCGTCTGTGGCACCAAGAACGCGCTTGTGGTCACCGGCGCAGGCTTGCTCCTTATCAAGCTCATCAGCGGCAGGATTGTGGTCATTCGCCGAGCGCTCCTTGTGCCCGGGATCGCGGCAAACCTCATCTTGTTGTCACAACTCTACAACAACTACGGTGTCATGACGACCGTCGGACAGGGAGCCACCCTCTTGCACAACAGCGTGATGATTGCCACTGGCACTGGTCTCCGGTAGCACCTCTACCAACTCAATGGCGAGCTGATTGCTCCGAGCAAGGCCAAAGGTGCGATTGCTCTCCTTGCCACACGTACTGCTTCCAAACCTGAACGGGCCACGGCACTGTCGCTTTGTGCACCTTTCCCTTGAATTGTTGAAGTTGCTTGCAGATTGGAACATGTCAAGGAATTGTAAGTAGCTGCTCAAGAAAGTGGAGAGCTCCCGCGCAATACATGTCATCTCTCACGCTTCCCAGTTGCCGGTTCCGTGGTCGGATTGGCAGACGACAGAGCACTTCGAGCTTGTGCACACAGACGTGCTCTCCGTCAACGTACCGTCGTACGGAGGTTGCCGCTACGTCGTCACGTTCGCCAACGACCACTCTCGCATGCTCTGGGTGGAGGCTCTCACCCGCAAGAGCGACCGACATCTTCGGAACCTTCCAGCGCTTCAAGGCGGCGGCCGAGAACAAGTCGGGCAAGCACATCCAGCGCCTGCGCTCCGACAACGGAGGTGAGTACACGTCCTTAAAATTCCGTGACTTCCTGGCTGAACACGGGATGGTTATATCACGAGATGCAGCCGCCATACTCTCCACAGGCCAATCGCGTGGCAGATTGAATCAGTCGGACCATCGTAGAGGGCCCGATTTTGCTGCTTGGCCCAAGCACCCAAAGCCCTCTGAGCAGAGGCGCTTCTCGCCTTCGTTTCTGTAAAGAACCGGTCGCCGCACGCTGTACTTGCCGGAGGCATCCCGCTCGCCGTCTGGCGTGGCAAACCTGTATGGGTCAACATGCTTCGGGTCAAAGGTTGTCGTGCTTACCACACCGTCACCAACGGTTGTGCAAAGCTTGACAACAGGCCGTGCCTCTGGTCTTCATCGGCTACAATGGTGACACGGCCCCTACCGCCTCTTCCACCCGGCAACGCGCAAGACTGTTCGATCTCTGTAGTCGTGACACCGCCGCCAACGCCTGTCTTCCACCGCGCCAGTGCCCCTTCGCCGCCTTCGCCCGAGCCTGTTTCCCTGACGAGGAGTCCCGTGACGAGCTCGACTTCCTCGGTAACGACCCCTTCAGGGCTACGCTTGCCGAAGTCGAGGCACTCTACTCGGCCGCCGGTGAAGACCTCTCGGCCCCCGACAAGCAATCTGCTGCCCAAGAGCCTCGCCAAGACTCTCTTGGATGCTTGCGTGATTGTCCATTGGGTCCCCGGGCACGCCGGAGTCGAGGGAATGAGCGAGCGGACGAGCTGCTTGGTGCTCGTCTCAAGGTCTACATGGGCTCATTAGCTCGACATGACTTGCAAGAAGACTTATCTATCTATCATTGGCGGACCGGCAGTGGCGCTTGAAGCCGGCGAATCGAGGCAAGCGAGCATTCGCGTATCGCCCTGAGCTTGCAGAGTCGTGCATGAGTGACAGCATCAGCGAGGACGACGAGGCCGAAGGCGAAGGAGGCTTTGGGCGGCGCTCAGGCTCTCGACCCGCCATCTCAACATCACCGCCCGCCGACAGCTCTGGATCGATTCGACTCGGGCGCTCGCTGCCCAGGAGCCTTTCAGCAGGCTGGTCCGCCTTCAAGGCTGCGCAAAAGGCCGTCTGTTTGTCGCGTTGCTTGTCCTCCTCGACCGGCGCCCAACTTCGCGTCATCTCCACTTCTCCGCCGGTCTCGCTTTCGCCCGTTTCCGCTCGCGCCGCCAGTCGACGCTCCTCACTCAACTTCGCACCGGCGCTTGCGATCTCGGCGCATACAAGACGTACTTTAAACCCGAACGACTCATGTGCGCACGCGGCAACACTTCTTCCTCCACTGACCTCTTTACGCCATCCCGCGCGCAACTCTCCTCGCCTCCGCCTACCTCCTCAGTGACCCTCGCGCAACGAAGGCGACGCTCCGTTTCCTTGCCGACTCGGGCCGTTTTGATTCCCTTCACTGCCCGCCCTCGGAGGATCCATCCGTTCAGTTTCTGATTGGATTTGATTTCCCTCTCCCTCTCTCTCCCCATCTCTCTATCACCCCCCCTCCTCATTTCCAACCTGATTTTCCCGACTCGAAAGAGCAGATTTTTTCTGCAGGCCATTTCCTCGCTTCGCTCACTCTGTCAAGTATCCACGGTCTACATGGGCTTACTATAGCTTGATATGACTCGAAACAAGATTCATCTATCTATCTATCGACGAGCAATTCTCGCTCCTAATCACTGCAAAGCGATGCGTGAGACCGACTCCCTCCCACCCTGTTGACTGCCGTGAGATGCCGCCTGACGCCAAGATTCTCGGGGCCCGCTTTGTCTACCGACGCAAAAAAAAGACCAGAACCGCCAAGTCACCGGCCAGATGGATAGATAAATAATCAAAGTTTCGATTCAAATCAAGCTATAAGAAGCCGGTGTAGACCGCGGATACTACACAAAGTGGGGGAAGCGAGATAAGGCCCGAAGAAAAAACCTGCTCAGTGAGCCAGGAAAATCAGGTTGGAAAGAATGAGGGTATAGGTAAGGGGGAGAGGGAGAGGTGCACAGAAAGGAACATGGGTGGGGAGTCTCAGCCAGACGGATTTTCCGAGGGCGGGCAGTAAAGCGAGTCCAAGCGGCCCGAGTCAGCGAGGAAAGGGAGCGTTGCCTTCGTTGCGCGACGGTGCTGAGCAGGCACGGCCTAATCAGGCGTTCGGGTTCGACGCGCGCCTGCAGGCGCCGGTGTCGCAGGCGGTCCAAATCCGTGTGAGAAGAGTCGACTGGCGACGCGAGAGAGTCCATGAAGACAAGGCCGGGAGGAGAAGTGGTGATGGCGCGAAGTTGGATGCCAGTGGGTGAGGCTGACCAGGAGCGCGCCCGAGTCGCTTTTTCCGCTGTTTTGAAGGCGCACCAGCCTGCTGATAGGCTTCTGGGCAGCAAGCGCCCGTGTCGGATCGATCCCGAATTGTCGACGGGCGGTGACATTGAGACGGCGGGTTGAGAGCCTGAGCGTCCGACCAAGTCCAGCTCGGCCTCCTCCTCCCTCCACCTTGTCACTATTGTCGCTGCTGTCGCTCGTCCACGACGTGGCGTACTCGTGGCGATACGCTAGAGTGCGATATCCGCGCTTCGCCTGCTTCTCCCGCCTCCGTCGGTCCGCCAAGGCTTTGAGACGAGCGGCAACATCTACCGCCTCCTTCGCCAGCTCATCTGCCCGCTCGTTTCCCTCGACTCCGAAATGGCCTGGGACCCAATGGACGACCACACGAACATCTAGGTGAGTCTTGGCGAAGTTCTCGAGCAGCTGGCGGATCGTGCAGCCGGCGGATCGCTAGGCGCAGGGACTGGCCGGGGGAGGGGCGGGGATGGAGGGGGTCCGAAACAGCCGCGAGTTTGTCGGCGAGGACGTGTAGGGTGGATGGGATGTCGGTGAGGAGCAGCTGAGGGGCGCAGTAAAGCGAGTCAAGGTAACCAGAGTCCGTGAGAAATCAGAGCGTAGCCTTTGTTGCATGTGGGTTGTTCGACATGAGTCTTTTCTAGGCTCGAACGACTCAAAACTTGGAATTTATCCTATCCTATCCTATCCTATCCAAGCAGATAGGCGTGGGAGGGCGTTCTGAGCCGGCTGCCGGAGGGAGGAAAGGAGGGTCGCGCGCGGCATGGCGTGAAGGGGCAGTGAAGGAAGAAATGTTTGCAGTTCTCGGGCTCGCCTACGCACGCACGGGCACATCGGGCGTTCGGGTTAAAAGTGCGCCTTGTACACGCCGAGGCTGCAAATGCCAGTGCGTAGTCGAGTGAGGAGAGTCAACTGGCGGCGTGAGAGCGACAAGTAGTACCGGTGAAGGGAAAGGACGACAACCAAAATGACAACCAGGCAGCTTTCTTGTTGATGCCGTACTCGCATTTGAGGCCGTCTTTGATACAGCGTTCGAGGCCGTTTAATCTGCTGGATCTTATTGAGGTCTGCGAGACAAAGAGACCGTCGTCAACTTAGAGGGCAAGGGCATTTCCGTTTTGGCGCGAGCGCCCTCTCGCTGCGGACATAGATGCAAGCGTCCGACTTAATGTGCTAGTACCCGAGTCCTTCCAGGGTCACGTGGATCCGCCGGCCGGCCTGCTTGAGGCCATAGAGCACGCACTCGAGTTTGCGGAAAAATTGCCGGCGTGTTTCGCTGCCGTCGATGTCTTCCGGTACGCGCATGTACAGCTCCTCCTTGAGCGCGCCGTGGAGTTACGCCTTGTCGACATCGGCCTGATATGAAGGCAGCCTGATGGATACGAAGGCGGTGGCGAGTGGCAACAGTGAGTAGGACACGGATCGAGGTGCACTTAACCACGGGCGCGAACGCCTCGCGGAAGTCTACGTTTGGCCGCTGGGTAAAGCCTCGTGCGACGAGGCGCACTTTGTGGACGCCCAGGCTCTCAACCCGCCGTCTCAATGTCACCGCCCGTCGACAGTTCGGGATCGATCCGACACGGGCGCTTGCTGCCCAGAAGCCTATCAGCAGGCTGGTGCGCCGTCAAAACAGCGGCAAAAGCGACTCGGGCGCGCTCCTGGTCAGCCTCACCCACTGGCACCCAACTTCGCGCTGTCACCACTTCTCCTCCTGGCCTTGTCTTCATGGATTCTCTCGCGTCACCAGTCGACTCTTCTCACACGGATTTGGACCGGCGCCTGCGACCTCAGCGCCTACATACGCACATCGAACCCGAACGCCTGATTTGCCTGTGCGGCGGCGAGCCGGAGACCCGCAAACATTTCCTCCTCCACTGCCCCTTCAACGCATCTCAGCGCGCCATCCTCCTCTCCTCCTTCTGAGTCACAGGCGCCACCCTCGCCTACCTCCTCACCACCCCCGCGCGACAAAGGCAACGCTCCGTTTCCTCGCTGACTCGGGCCGCTTGGACTCGCTTTACTGCCCGCCCTCGGAAAATCCGTCTAGCTGAGTCTCCCCTCCCATGATTCCTTTCTGTGCACCCTCTCCCTCTCCCCCTTACCTATACCCTCATTCTTTCCAACCTGATTTCCTGGCTCACTGAGCAGGGTTTTCTTCAGGCCTTTCCTTGCTTCCCCCACTTTGTGTAGTATCCGCGGTCTACATGGGCTTCTTATAGCTTGATTTGACTTGAGATATGAACTAGCTATCTATCTACGGCATCAAGGATCTTGGCAAAGCCAACCTCATCTTGGGCATCCAGGTGCATCGCCGCTCAAATGATGGAATCTTCCCCCCTCAGCGCGTATACCTCGAGGACGTCCTGCCCCGCCTGGCTACGTAGACGGTCAAACGACCCCAACACCCACGCAACCAAGCTTGCAGCTTGCTGTTGCGTGCAACCCCCAACCTTCCACTCCCGCTACCCCCAAGCCGTCATTTCTCTCCTGTACCTGGGCTGGCGTCACCCGCGTCTTGGCGTACATTGAGGGAATGCTCAACTTCTTCAGGCTCGAGTTCCGGCCGCACAATTCGCCCCTTGCAGGTTTTGAGGTGTACTCCAACTCGGACTGGAGTGCGTGCCCTTTGACCTCGCGCTCAACCCATGGTAGGTACACCTTCATACTCGCATCTGGCACTGTCTCCTGGTTGTCCAGGCTGCAGTCGTGCGTTACTGCCTCTCCGATGGAGGCAGAGTACCTCGGTCTCTCGCCACTCGAAAGGAGGCAAGTCACCTGTCGCAGCTCTTGTTTGAGCTTGTGCCGGTATCCAGCAAACTGATAAAGTTCTTTGGCGTCAACGCTCTCTCATGTGGTCCGCAGTTCCTACCGCTTTCTTGTCAACTCAGGCCGCTTCGACTCGCTTTACTTGCCTCCGGTGGACCCCCCTGCCTGCCCCTCTCAGCCCCTCTCTTGTGACCCGCACTCTCTACACCCTCAACCTTTCTTCCTCTTTCTGCTGCACCCACACCCTCAGTACCCTTTATTCTTTTCCAACCTGGTTTTCCTGACTCAGAAGAGCAGGTTTTTTCTTTGGGCCTTTCTCTGCTTCTCCCGTTTGTCTGTTAGATGTATACAACCTCCTCCTCTCCAAGACAGTTTGACCAGTTTTGGCAAGAATACGGATGTACCAGCAGACGCAAAAACACCAATGCTTGACTGGCCGGAACTGAGCCAGGAGTAAGTCCAGTCAGCTCTGTTTGGTGTGTGCATGTGCAGGTGCTCATACAACGGGATAGGACAAATTCCGAGTTTAAAGTCGTGAAGCCTAGAAAAGACTCATGTCAACTGGGGTCACTGACTAGAGTGAGCCACCAAACCTGCAAGCTGGGGAAGGGGTAATAGAAGCGAGAGAAGGGGAGTATACATGAGAGAGGAAACACCCCATAGGGAAAACCCACCAGAGACGAGAGCAAGGAAATCACAGAACATAGAACAGCCACGGAAACCGGCCTGTATCTTGAACAAAGTTGACAAGGCAGCGGGTGTTGTGCAGCGCAACCTGTACTCACCTCTGGCGCAACAGTGTACCCTTTGTTGCCTGCAGGATCTCTGGCTGGTCCTCTGACTCCCCCTCCTCCTGCTGTATGCCGCATCACTCTCACTTGGCCACCTCCCACGATTGTGGCGGGTTGCAATCCGGTGGTAAAAAAGCTGAAAAAGCCAGACTATGTATTTGTTGGCAAAAGCTTATCAATTGCTTGTGTTCAAGAAGATGTCAGCAAAGCCTCAACTTAATTGTGGTGCGTAGACTGGTGTACCTTGCGGAGGGGCACCAGCTTTTACTGCCAGAGCACATCGGCAGGCGGCAGGGTTGATAAGTCAACAACCGTGGTTGCCTCTATCGTGGACGAGATTAAAGTTCTGTGGAGGAACGGCAACAGCAGCGGCGTTGCGCTGCACATTGCGAAGACGTTACCAAGCGTCAAAACCAACGCACTCTGCTGTGGACTGAAAAAGAAGGGCTTACCATGTTGTGCTGCGTGTATTTATCTGTTCATGGATGGCCTGCTCTTCAGATCTTTCCGCTCTCGCTTGTTCCCAAGTCCTTTTGCTCTTGCTTGTTTCCCTTCGAGCCTTTGCTGACTTGATCCCTGCCAGATTATACAACCGTATACTTGTACTCAGGACCAAGACATTGACGGGGTTTGGGATGGTCAAGCAACGGGCGGGCGGACAGAAATCAGATGATTGATCAATGGCTCAAAGCGAGGCAGTAGCGAGGCCCTCCTGCTGTAGTTCCTCTCTTCTTCACCTCACCTCTCTCAACTTGTAATCAACTGAGAGTTGTTTGATTACACAATAACTTTTGAGATACTGACCCTTGCAGAGTACCTTTGTTTTGTTCTTGCTTGACACCAGTCTGGAACGGACCCGTTGGGGTCCAACACTTAGGAGCGAGCCGAAGGACGCAGGCAAAGGGTTGCAGCCTGGCCCTGCCATCAGCCGTAGCGTGAGGTGAGAACTGGAACTATAAGAATACTACACACCTGGTCCTGCTGTCAGCCGTAGTGTGAGGCAAGAACCAAGAGAGTCATGATGACACAAAGGCAACTTGGACTCAACCAAACAAGCCTCCCCTTCATCTTACAACACCAGTCCCACCATAGTTCCGCTCGTGGTGAGGCGAGAGCCTTACGGGAGGCAGGGAATTTATCCACTTTGGGTTGAGTTTCAACTGTCTTGCATTTCCACTGCAAGGTTGGCCTCTCGGAGAAGTCAAGCAGTTTTGTGAGAAGCTCCGGTCACACTGGAGCGCAGTGGCCAAAAGCAGCTGGCCGATAGGCCCGATGACTCAGTCGAACTTGACACGTTCGCTTGAGTGTCGCTCAAGCGTGCAGCACCATTTTCTACCAATCAAAGCCCACAGGGTCACTTCTTATATCCTGAAAAACTATAGTTAAAGGTTTCCTAGGCCCAAGGTACACAATAGAGCAGTCTAGAAAGGTCTAGCTGTTGTCAAGCCATTTTTGGATGAACAAAGGCCTACCTGGGTTATCAGTTTGTGGAGATGAAGGCAAGGGAGAATGAGTGCGCTCTATGTAGCACTGGCTCTGGCTGATTCTGCAAGCTGGCTTGGGTGATGCATCACCAGCAGGAAAGGCTTGCGGGCACGCCAGCCGCCTCCCCTCAGCCGTCTTGCTGCGAGACGACTAAGGGGAGGTGCGCGCTGCTCTCAGCCGACTTCGGCGCCTGGGCACGATTTTCAGTTCAGGAGATCAACAGCAAGAGCTGGCTTCACTCTACAACCACTCTTGACCCCCAGAGAAGCTCTGCTGCTTTGCTCGCCTGATCATAGCCTTTCCGGAGGTCCTTGGATCGTCTCTTTGCAGGGGGGCTCAATCTTAGGCTCGTCTTTCTGTTTGTCCCCACAGGCGCGCGACTCTAGCTTCTCCTTCTTCTGCCTCGCTTGCTCGCGATGACGAGACCGCTATATTGCTCAGATCGCCGCTCAGAGCTTGCCTACGTGCTGACGCCTACGCTC
The DNA here is from genome assembly GCA_001541205.1 of Rhodotorula sp. JG-1b. Taxonomy (NCBI): domain Eukaryota; kingdom Fungi; phylum Basidiomycota; class Microbotryomycetes; order Sporidiobolales; family Sporidiobolaceae; genus Rhodotorula; species Rhodotorula sp. JG-1b. The sequence continues at coordinate 9,236 of KQ954500.1, read as the reverse complement.
CTCTTCCGCCTGTCTGCGCGTCTGACTCCGCCCGCTCGCACCTTTGTCCACCACCTCCACGTAGACCTCGACACCGCCTCCCTTGCCGCCATTGCTCAAGCACCAATGACACTCGCTTCCTTCGACAAGACAGGAGCCAGCCCCAGTCCAACCCATGCCTTGGCTTGGCTGCCTCCGCCTCGACACGCCCGTCCGCACCCGCCTCGACCTCGCTCTTGCCGCCTCTTTTGTGTGCCCCCGCCAGTCTATCAATCTCTTGTGAATTTGCGTCTGCTGTCTATTATTCGGGAGAAGCGGAGGATGCGGGGGCTTGTGCACGGGTTAGCCTGGACAAGGCAAGACGGACGCTGACTCTTCCCCTTGCTCGGGCCTTCACCACGCCTCTGTCCCTGTTGAAGAGAGCAAAGGCTGATGACGAGCTGGATACTTTGCTGCAGTCAATTCCAGCCACTTCCAGGGCGGAGAGGGATGCAGCTGGCAAGGAGGAGCTTGCTGAGCGCGGTTACTCGGCTCTGAGTAGCATGACAGGCTCTATGCAACAGAAACATGTCGCTGTCCTTCTTCTACAGGATATGCACAAGCAGGGCTCTCTAGGACAGCCCAAATGGTCTGTATTGGGAGCGTCACGGGGCGCCAACGGATCTTGATGGGGAAACGGGCAATCCCCGTTGCCGTTACGCCAAAATGGGGGGGGTTTGCCCGGCAAAACCCCCGTATAACCTGTATAACGGGACGCCCGTTGCCGGGACGCCCGTTGATGGGTTTGACATCCCTACGTAGTGCGCCCCAGAAGCCAGCTGACCTGCCTTCACCATTTGTTACACTGGCCAGCGTTGTTTTTTGTATCAGATTTTCTTCTTACTGGCAAGGTTCATTAACCAGATCTACAAATTGTCGAGTGTTCCGATGGCTGAGTTGTCTCCTGTGGAGACGACTGAGGGGAGGCCTCGTCAGTCTCAGCCAACTTGATAGTGCAGCTCACAGACCTGGATCAGGAGGAGACAAAGTTCACCCTGCAGCGTGAAGATTCAGAAGACAGGCCTTTGCACTCTTTCACATTGTCTAGAGTCTTTCTTCAGGGCTAATGGAAACCATCTCTGCAAATTGCCAGACTCGACGAAGGCTTTTTCCTGCTTGTGGCGGGGAGTCCAAAGGTGTCAAGCGGACTGTGTGACAAACCGACAATGCAACAGCACCTCCCTTGTACCTGTACTGGATCAAATGGAGTTGTGAGCTGGCAATGTGACTGAGGAGTTTGGGGAGTCCTTGTGACTCATCACGAAATCACGCTCACACACTGTCAACACTCTTGCTGGTCACAACCCTCGCTGAGCAGACACTGTACACTCTCTAAGGGTTCTTGCCTTACACAATCTTGCCCTTGCCCTTGCCAGCTGCCGCTTGGCAAGCGTGAGGCACAGCCACGCCCCTCCCAACACTGTCGTCAATCGAGGTCCCCTCCTTGCCTTTCTTGGCTCTCAATCTGACCTGGGTGAGAACCACTCCCGGGACCGTGCGATGCGGCTGCACGAGCTTGACAGCACTCAAACACGTGGTGAGCTTTGCCGTGCATGTTGCCTCAGGGACTGGTACAGAGGACTGGCAGAGAGATGGGGGGGGGGGGGGGGCAGGTCACTGACTCACTGAGCACACCGTTACGTGTGGAGAAGCAGACAGTGTGGTGAAGAAGCCGCGCAGGAGGACTGTTCGCACTCGGCCTGCTGACATGATCCGGGCAGTGAGTTGGTGGTATTGAACGGTGCTCGGATTGATCGCGGCGGGAAATGAGACGGCGCTGATCTGATCTTGTTGCCGCCTGCAGGCCATCGTCAAAGCGATCCCGACCTTGAAAGATTTTGAGCCGGTAGAATTTGAGTCGGTTGAGAGGAGTGTGGACGATGCGAAGCGAGTTGAAACGGAAAACAAGGGTGAGGCTGTCGACAACCAGCCGGGCATTGTTGTTCCGGGCACGTTGGGCGGGATTGAGCGGATGACCTCCCACATTTGCGGCATCTGGAGTCACTACCGTGCCAATCCCGACCGCGAGCAGCGCAAGCCGGCGTACCAAGAGGCCATGCTCGACTCACTTGACTCCCTCGCGTCCACGACCTTGGGTTCCCTCCTTCCCTACGCCGCCAGCCTCGTTGACTCACACGTGTACAAGTCTGCCTTGCCGGATTCGACAACATGATTCATTGCAGACGCTCTCCGAATCGCGCAGGAGTTGTCGTCCACTGAGACTGCGCCGCTTGGCAAACCGGGAGGTGGGCAGTCATCGCTGCTCCTCCGTGGCGGGGTCAGTGCCTTGCCCGCTCCCAAGGACGGCCAGAAGACCCCTGTGAGGCCGTACATGGTCTTCTTGGCAATTGTCACCCTCGGTGTGCAGCTTGCGCCGCTGCTTCACTCCCGGATCGGTTCCCCAAAGCAAGGCAAGGTCGATCAGGTGTTTGCATTTCCGCTTTTGCTCCTCTGGACGGCGTCGTCAAGGCAAAGGGGAAGCTCGCACTGGCCGAGGCGACGTGGATGTGGGCCCTCGATGTCTTTGCCGTCCTCTCGGTGATAGAGGCGGCACACCGCGCGTTCTATTCGACCGCCATCTTTTCAACTCCGGCCGGCGCGACGCTGCTCCTCCAACCTCGTCGTGTCCCGGGTAACGCCAAGAAACTGGACCCGATTGCGGACAACATCGAGCAGGCGTGGTACCAGTTCTTTCGCGAGCAGCGTGCGGCGGCGGTCGTGGCATCAATTAGCTCCGGTTCGCAGTCTGACAACAATGACGACGACGACGACAGCGACAACGGCGGCGACACTGACAATGATCGTATGGACCGAGACCACGGTGACGATGACGCCTTTATGCCAGATGACAATGACATCAACACCTCTATGCCAGACAAACATCCCAGCAGAAGGTAGTGCACCAACTACTCAAGCTACGGGCCAGTTTCTGCAACTGTTCTATGTTCATTCATTCCATACTCTTGTTTCCGGGCCAGGTTTTCCCTATGAGGTTTTCCTCCCACATGTATACTCCCCTTCCCTTGCTTCTGTTACCAGACGGTCAACTATACTGCACTGGTTACAGAGTGCCCGCTGCCACCTCAAGATGTTGTCGCCCAAATCAGGACTCCAGGAGGATGTGGTTGGATCTTTGCTGGGACTTGGCAAGTTGGTCACGACTCACAGCTTCTCTCTCTCTTTAGCACTGCCCTCCCTCTGGCTCATATCACACTAAAGGAGGCGCGGTGTGTACTACAAAAGGAGCTTGATGGACAGCAGTAACGGTGCTGGTGGATAGAATGAGAGCTGCAAGGAGGAAATCCGAAGGAGCTGGGTCAGGACTCAGCACGTTGGAATTCATGACACTGAGCTTGAGGGGCTGCAGATTACCCGCAGCTGTGTTCCACGATCCATGCCCCGTGCCAGGTTGCCAATGATAACAATGCTCTCAATATCCCACTGACAACCAGTCTGCTGTACAGCCGGCAACATTCACTTGACCCCCAACCCTTGCAACGCCCCACCATCTATCACAACCTCAAACGGATGGAAAGAGTCTGGAAGGGACCAATGCGCGGGAGGAAAGGGTGCGGCAGCAAAAAGAACACTAACGGTCAAGACAGGATTCGAACCTGCGCGGGCACAGCCCAGCAGATGGATTGTTATTTATTCAAGTCTGCCGCCTTAAGACCACTCGGCCACTTGACCATTTTAAGACTGTTATTAAGTCTTATTGCGTTGATTATCCTGTCTTGGCAAGCTGGACGGTCAGGCGATGAGCAGACTTTCTGTCTTGGGCACGACTTTCAGAGCGAGAACGGTCCATCAGTCCTCGGCCGCTACACAGGACGCAGGTGCTGCTCAAACCATGTCAGAGACACCTCGGCAAAACGCTCAGGCCAGTCGACACACCCGCCGGCAGTCGCCATACACTCGCGTGCCTGCGCAAGAGTCGGCTGCTCCTTCAACACCGGTGCGTCGCCGTCCCGCCGTGGCGATCGGTACTCTCGCTGACCCGCAGCTGTGGCCTGTACAGTCACGCCTACGTAGCTTGCTCTCATACGTCTCTCCCTTTCGCTCGGGGCGGAAGGCGAAAGTGGAGGCAGCACCGACGAACGACTCGGAAGAACAGCAGCTAGAGCAAGCCGCGACTACCTCGAGCGCCGACACCGAGAGCGGAGACAACGGCTACAGCGCACAGTCGGAATCAGCATCATCCGCCCGTGCGACTGACGAGTTCGACGCACCCCACGCGGGCCTTTTGACTTCGACTGGCTTGGGTAAGGATGCCTTTCTCGCACTGCACCGAGATCAGTCCACCCCTGATCGATCTTTACCGGCGTGATATAGACGCGCCTACTGCATTCACGCCCCACTTTCGACTCGACACTCCGGCGCTCGCAACGGTTAACAACCCGCCCGCGTTTGGGACGACCTCGGAAGCCCCGTCCAACACGCCTGCATTCCGACGCAAGCGTCCTCTCTATGTAGGAGCTGGCTACACAGGTCGACGCAAGCGCGTCGTCAAGCCAGCGCCAGCAGAGATTGCCGCCGGACCCGATGCGGCAGTCTCGGGCAAGCGTCGCCGGCTGGTGACTGCCGACGACGACGTTTCGCCATCAATCCGTTCCACGGGCGGGTTAGGGCACACCTCCGAAATGTTTGGATCCGTCTCGCCGAGTCGGCCTCTCTCTCTCGATGCCGCGGCCAACGCGCGCAGCTCGACCACCGATTGTGCGTGTCTCGGTCCGTTCACGTCTTCCCGAGACTCACATCCTAATGCATGCCTCGGTGCTCAGCCGCTCAAGTCGTCTCGGCCCCGAAGCGCACCGCAACGCGCGCAGCGGATCTCGTCATGGACATCCTGCGCAGCGAAGTGCCGCAGGAACCCGCGTTGGCGAACATTTCTCGGCGCGAGCAGGACGTCACGCGCATTTTGAACCCCTACGACACAGAAGAAAACCTCCTGTCAACAACAGTGTCCTCGTCGCGCACAGCAATACCGCCTGCTATCCCGGTGAGCGTTCTTTGCGAGTCATGCGCTCGTTCGGGTCGACTGACGCGTCGGGCTCAATTGGTGCACACTCATCGACAGAAGAAGAAAGGAGGAAGTGTGTCGCCGTCTTCGAACCGCGCCTCAGGTGCAGAGTCATTCACAGAAACGAAGGAGACGTCGCCTACCGAGTTGCTTCAGCGGACAATGCCAGCAGTAAGCCCTGAGAAAGTCTAGCATTCCCACTCGACCAGCGCATAGGATATCTGACGCTGTGCTCTTACCAGGCTTATCGCCGCGAGACGCTTCAGCACCAGCGCCCGCAGCACTCGAGCCCGCAGGTGTCCCAGCAGTCGAATCTTGCAAGCGCTAAGCAGCAAAGTGACCTCGCCACAAAGACCAAACGCCAGGTGGCTGTCCTCGAGATCCTGTCCTCTGAGGACGAGGAGGAAGAAGAAGTCGACGACGCCAAGTCGGCATCCGAGGGGAGCCGCGAGGAGAACGAGGCCGAGACCATGTCGCTGAGCGCCGAGGAGTCCGACCGAGCAGACGAGTCGGGCGACGATGTCGCGAGCGACGAAGAGCTCGACAGTGGCGGCAGTGACGACGCAGGAGTCATGGTGATCGACAGCGCCGACGAAGAGGCCTCGTCGGGATTTGGACCGTTCAGCCCCGGCCCCGAGCTCGATCACAGCACTGTCCAGGCTCGAGCTCCCGGTGCCATGGCCGCTGCACCAGTCGTCCCATCGACGTCCGGCAACCCGTTTGCGCGCCAAGTTCCGGTTCAAGCCAGCGTGCCAAAGTCGACGAGCCCCATCTTCTCGTTCGGTCCAAAGGCCGGCAATGGCGACACAGCAGAGGGCCTCGTCGAGAGTACGCTCTCCGCCAAGCCGGACACTTCCGCTGTCCGCGACGACGCTGCGGCAGCGACCGACCGGTGGCGCCGTGCGGCTTTGGATCTTCCTCGCGCGTCGCTGCCGATACAGAGTTTCCGCTTCGCCCAGGTCATGGCGGAGATCTCCCATGCGACAATCTCGGTAGAACCTACCTTGAGCGGGCTCGCCGAGCTGGCGAAGAACGTCAGTCGTGGTGAACTCCCGACGTTTTCGTTTTGACGAAGCAACGGAATTCAGAATCTTTGCAGTCTCTCGGCTCATAGAAGGGAGTCAATTCGAGAGCGCCATATCCGAGTTCTGTAGCTCATGAGTCGCCTATTGACGAGAGAATTCTGTATGGTCGCCGAGCATTGGCCGAGCAGGCGACCGCCACGTCACCTCTCGCAGTCCTGCACGTCACGTGATAAGATCATCGTGCGCGTCATCGTAGCGCAGCGTGCGTCTTTCCTACTGGCAAAACTGCAGACCTGGCGCATGCAAGGTCACCCGGGTAACGAGATCGATCGGCAAGACAGCCATGCGGGATGTCCCTGACATGCTGCGACTCCCAACATCCTCTCTCGGGGCGGTTCTCGTCTCTGCCCTGCTCGTCGCCGTGGTCGCTCGCCTCTTCATCTACGAGCGAAACAACCGCCGGACCGGCACCAATGCAGGAAGGGCACCGGCGCGACAGGCCGATCACCACCCAGACGCTGGTGCAAGACCGTGCACTACGGCAGGACCAGTCCTCGCCGCAAGAGTCGCCAACCTCGACCTTTCCGGCCTCACGGTCATCCCGATAACCCGCCTCCCGCGACTATACAAACGACTCCGTATACCCCTCCTCGATCGCACTGTCGTCTTGTACGCCGACCTGACAGCGTCCGAGCTGGTCTTTCGTCGCCTCCAGGTCGGGAGCGCCACCGCGACCTCGCGTGACACCGGCAGGGAATCTATCGAGGTGACAGCGGATCGGGTGGAGCTGGACCTTACCGGCAGCATCGGTCTCCGGGCTGGTTACCACTTTGAAGGGGAGGGCGAACCTCGAGGTCGGGCCGTGCGTGCGTCCGGCCGGGTCCACGTCACGCTCGCGGACGCCAGCTCCCGCATAGGAACGCGGCTCGTCTCGCGACCGGCAGCAGAAGTTTCCCCTGGGCAGACGTTCCGGCCCGGCCTCCGGTGCCAGCGCGTCGACTTCCACCCCGGCACCATCTCCGTCCTGTCCCTCTCCGGCTTCGTACCGTTTCTGCGCCTGGAGGCGCTGGCGCACTATTTACGGAACTCGTCGCTGGTTCGCATCTCGACTCGCCGCTTCGCAGGTTTCCTTGTGCACGAACTTGTGCAAGGACCGGTCTGCTCTGACCTCTTGAGCGACCTCGAGGGTTTCATCGACAAGCATGTCGACCTCGCCCCGTTCGCGAGGATCAACGATTCGGACAGGGATCGAGCTCTCGCGCGCTTTTCCCGCGACTCCCTCCACCCTCATCACCAGAATCGAGACGATACGACCACGGCCGCCTTCACGACGACCACCGCCCCTGCCTCGATGACTGCGCTTCGGCTTCATGCGCTCGTCCTCGGCCCGATCCACCTTCACTCGCTGTACTTGCCGTCATCTGCATCGGCGGCCGAGAACGGAGACGCGGTGGCGGTGCCCGTGTTTGCGCGACGCGACCAGACCGGCCTGCGGTACTCGATCTTGTCTTCGCCCATCTTGAACCAGCTCACGCGCGGACCGCCGGACGTAACCTTTGGACCGTCGAGATTCGACAGAATCGAGTTGCAAGAAGTCAGCGTCGAGCTGGAACCTCACGCTCTGGATGTGCTCGAGGGCGAATCGAGCGGCAGCAAGTCGCCCGAGCCGGAGAGCAAGACGGCCCGCGAGCTCGTTCTCCGCGTCCATGGCCTGGCAGCGACACTCTCGATCGGTTTCCGCATCGGAGCCGATCTCAGAGCAGCTCCGGCACTCGTGACCGGCATGAAAGTTCTCGAAGAGAAAGGCGTCGCCACCACCGAGATCGCCGAACGGTCAGCCTCCGGCGGGTTGCAGAGCTCACACAGCCACGAAGACTCCTTTGCCGGTACAGAAGCCATGGGCAGATTCCAGACGGACAGTCTCGAGGACGACTTGGACGGAATCGCGATCCGCCTGCCCTTGCGATGGGATCGCGCGAGCGGGCGCGTGCTCTTGACATCGCGTCACGACGACGAAGACGAGCTCGCCGCCGCGTCCGCCTTGACAGAGTCGGGGTCAACATCAAGCTCTCGACGTAAAAGAAGAGGTCGTGAAAGCGGCACAGGAAGAGGGATCCGGTTGGAGGGCGCGTTTGGCACGGTCGCGCCGCGGATCAAGCTCGAGAGTCGACTCGGAAAACTTCTCGGGGAACGCGTGGTCAATGCTCTACTCGAGAGCGTGCAGGTATGTCGCGGAAACCGTTACTGTTCTGCTCGAGGGACAAATTCTCAAACTGATGCCGCTTTTTCCCGCTCTCAGACCCACCTAGCCGCCTTGACGGTCCCGCTCGCTTCGCACTTCCTCGCAGATCTGGCACGGCAGAGGCTGCAGCGCACACTCGACAACGTGAACGAGCGCATGGCGACCGAAGGAGGGGTTCTCTGGACCTCTCTGGATATGGAGAAGCCGAAGCAATAGCCCTGCTCTCCTTGCCAATGTATTGATATTACTCTATTGATGTCTAGATGCATGTTGCGGAAATTATGTGGGGAGTATAGGATATCTGGGAAGAGTATGGGGAAGCCCGCCTCAAGCGAGCTGACCAGGCCAAGTCGCCTTGGTGTCCATGCCGCGCTCTACGGGCCCGAGCACGATTCCGTCGCCCTTCTGGATCGCACCCCCTTCCACCTTCTCGCCGAACAGCCACTGAAGCTGCTCCTGCTTGGACATGGTCTGGGCGATGGCCCAGTTCCTTTCGCCGTGCTCGGCGCCGTAACCCGTGAGAGCAAACGCGCGGTGAGGCGAAACCGTCCTACGGTTGTGCTTGATGACGACGCGCGAGAGGGTCTTGCAGTAGATTTTGCGCTCGCCCGTTCGAGGATGCGGGCGAGACTGGAAGGTCGTCGAGACGTAAAGCTTTCGAGGCGCGAAGCACTCAGTCAGGACCGAGTAGGAAGGCGAGATGACCGAGGCTAGAGACCTCTGCACTCACCCATTTGCGGTCGTAGCCGAGAAGGCGGTTCTCCACCTCAAACTTGCTCATGACCGGGATCTCCTTGAGGTAGTCGAACGAAGTGCCTCCGAGGGCGAACGTCATTCCATCGATCCCGTACGCCTCGCCGACGAGCTGGACCGCAAAAGGTCCGCGGACGTGGTCGAGGCAGACAGCGAAGGAGCTGGACGGGAACCGGGG